>PVLD010018189.1:23045-39744 GCA_004027595.1 Dinomys branickii | reverse complement strand
TTGGCTTAGAAATTCCTGGGAAAAGAAATACAAATGGGCGAGATTAAATATATGTTAAACTTTAGTAAGGTACATATAGATTGCAGACTGTAATCTTGGGTAGGTAGTTAGAGACAAGTTCACAAAAGAGATATGGGCAGACAGGTGAAGTTCAACATCAAAATTTGGGCTGAGTGTATATATTACATAAAAGCAGTCAGTGAAGGAGAATATCAGAGCTGTGAGGAAATCCTTTATTCCCTTCCAAGGAAAGGAGAAGGCAGGAAAGGAGGCTGAGAATAAGCAACAAGAGTCCAGAAACATGAGGACAGAAACTACACATGAGACTTAACAATACAGAACCACTGTTCTAACACGTCGTTAGATGACGAATGCACACCAAGTAAACAACTTATGCTGTGATTTTAAAGATGTTTGTACAATTTGGATATGGATAGAGAACAACAGGTAAGTTCACTGGTAAGTGGAGATGTGTCAGGAAGGGAGCAGCTTTCTAAGGACATATTTAACCAATCACAACTAATTCAGTTAAAGTAGTGGATATAGTGAAGAAAGAATAACTGACAGGTAAGGCACAGAATAAAATGGGAAGAATCTGTATTGAAATAACAGATAATTGCTTTGCTTTAGCTTTTAAAGTAAGCATAACCATAAGCAATCTATAGTTGGTTGGTTGATGGCTGGAGGGCAGCTCAGGGGTAGAACACTTGTCTAGCATGCATAAGACCCTGGGATTAATCCCTGTGGTAAAATAAAATTGTTTGCATTATAAATGTCCAAAAATTAGTTGAGTTACAGAAGTAATAAGAATTGCAGCTCGTGTATTTAAGGTTTCTTCATGGGGTGCATGTGAAGAACAGACAAGGATTTGTGATATTTAAATGTATGGAAAACAGTATGAAATTGTTCTGCAAAAATGAAAATTGAAAATGCCAAGCAAATGTAAAAAAATTTGGTGGTAACTGAACCAAAAATAAGAATGCTTGAGATGTCTTAAAAGTAAAGTATTTAGGATTAATGCTCCATTTATGAGATAGCGGTCTCCCGGGAAAGAAAACAATAATACACTTTGCTCTGATAATTTAATTCTGTCTGAGAGGACTTCTCTCTATGCCAGAATATTTGATGAAATTTATTAATGTAAACATGCACATACACCTACACCATTTCCTTACATACTACAATTTCTTCAAAGAATCTGCAACATTCAGATTCCTCATTGCCTGAGGAAGACATGAAAATTAAAGGACATTTTTCTCCTCAGGGCATCAAATTTCTTGATCCTTCAAGAGCCCAAACTTCTGAATGTAAAAAAGTTAAGAACCTGAAGAACTGAAGCACATATACTGTGTTTTAAAGAATGCTTTCATTATTTAAGAAGGCTTAGGAATACAGTAAGAGCAAGATACCAAGTCCGCAGTGGTTGAACTAAGGTAAAATACATTCCATTCTCACTTCAGAGTATAAAAGCGTAGCATTGTGCTGTACAGAGGCTTGCCCATGGTCAGAGGCTTGACTGTTTCAGAGCCTCAGTTATCATCATTTTAATTTGGGGGTTCAGAAATGCTCATCGTCGTACCACCTGATAGGCTCCAAGTTATGGTTTTATTCTTTGGATGCCAGGTTACAGGAAGCAAGAGACTCTTTTAGCAAAGGTATATTCACTTCTCTTTTTCAAGGTGAGTAACTATAACTTGGTTTCTTCTCTAATTTATAGGTCCTTGGTGAAAGAAGAAAGAAGCACCTGGCACAAATGAACTTTATTAATTTTTACACCAATTCAAATTTCATAAAATCTGTTGGTATACTGCAACCAGCCGTTTAACATGGTATTGGAGCAAGAGTCACCAGTTTTCCGGTACACATTGTATGTTTCCTGCAGTCAGTTACTAATCAAAGGCACTTTATTTATGGTCAGTTTTGGAGAGAAAATTCTGTTACCATTGATAAAAATTTAGCAGAAGAGAATCCAGAGCATGTTCAACAGGGCTGCTCTATCCTGATAAAATTCCAAAGTCTTCCAAAGAAAGAAAATTGTGATTGTTGTTCTTGGGTACTCACAGCTACTAATAGTCCTTAATGTAAGTGAAGCTGCTTTCAAATTGGTCAGTGTTACGGTCTTGTTATTCACCATTCTATTTTATATATAACTCAATACTCTTATTATAGCATTTTTCTTTTTAAATTACCTATGAAATCCTCAATTTTTAGATGGTCTTTCAATGTGTCATAACATCTTGCTTGTTCCTTCATTAATATGTTAAGTAAGATATGTGACATGAATTAATTTTCTACTTGAATGCCAGGATATTTTATCTTCCTGAAAATTATAATTTACCGTTAGAAACTCATTTACTTTAATGGCACTATCTGAAAGCTGTTCACATCACATATATTCATACATCTCTGGTCATAACTATTGGACACCAAAAATGGCAAAGAAATAGTCATTTTATGATGGCAAACCCAATTTAAATTCATGAAATTTTGTAAAAACCAAACGTGAGAACCAGTGAAGTCACCTATCAGGTTGTAGTTTATCAATCATAATAAGTTTTCTAACCTTAGAGAAATAAAGATTACATTGGGCTAGCTAATACAGAAAGATAAAAGCAACAGAATGTTACAGTCTAAGGTTTAACCCATTATTTGAGAACCTAATATACCCCCTAAATTGAGTCCCATGTAAAGTCTTCTGAATTGTTTGAGAAGAATTTAAGAGTGGATATAAGAGAAATGTCTTGCTTCTGGGTAGACTCATGGTATTAAACCATTTTTTACACATGTGGTAAACTCAAAACTGAGAAGGCTTCATGGGATATTGGATCACAAATCATAGAAAACTTGTCAATTACCTTAATAAAGGAAAAATTAACAAACTCTATTTGGATTGACTTCTAATTTAATCAGGTCATTTCCTTTATATACTTTGAGTGCTTTTTATAAGTTGTTTACTTAATCATTTACTGGAAATTTTCTCTTAAAAATTGGTTTACACACTTTGTGGACAAAGCAGACACTATATTATGATAGCCTTAATGTTCTAACAAAGATTAACACTTCTAAAAATAATTGAATTGGAAGAGAAAAAAGCTGGAATTAATTTAAATTAGGTCCCTTATAGATACATGATTGTGTTAGTAACAGTTTACATTTTACATTTTATTACTACCAAGATCATTTTGAAATGAGCTTCCATCTACAGAATGTCATAATTCATGCTGTCACCCTAAACTGTAAGCAATGAAGTGGCTCAATGAAAATAAGGTGAAGTTAACAAGTGTCAATGCCAAATACCAGAATAATATTACCATATACTTCACAAACCTGTACACTGATAAATTAGAAAATCATAATAAATGTATAGATTCTGAGGTATGTATGAATTACCAAAATTGAACAAAGAAGTTGTAAATGCTCTGAATATTCTAATAACAGCCAATTAACTTGAGAAATTAATAAAAAGAAGCCTATCAAGAAAATCTCAGGTCCTGATGAATTTACTGCTTAATTGTACAAGAACTTTAGGGAGGATCTAATGCCAAGTTTCTACCAACTCTTTAATGAAATTGAAAGGGAAGAACTACTCTAAGAGATATTCTAGGAAGCTATCTTGAGCTAGATCCTTAAACCAGAAAAGGACCCAAACGAAAAAGAAAACTACAGGTCAGACTCTTTATTGATACAAAAATCTACAAGATTCTTGCAAACAAAATGTATCAAAAAGATTCTACAGGGCCAGGGATATAGCTCAGTGGCATAGCACCTGCCTGGCAAGCGTGAGGTCATGAGTTCAATTCCCAGTACAAAAAAAAAAAAAAAAAGATCATACATCATGGCCAAATTTGTCTCACCCAAGGGAAGCAAAGACAGTTTCCTATAGATTAATGTGCCATACCACATAAACAGAAACACAGAAAATCACATGATCATCGCTAAGATGCAGAAAAGGCCTTTGACAAGATTCAACATCCATTCATGTTAAAATCCCAGAAACAAATAGGTACAGAAAGGCCTTATGTCAATCTAAAAGAAGTTATGAATGACAAACCAATGACCACCATCGTGTTAAATTGAGAAACTTTTTTGAAAGGTTTCCCTTTAAAATCTGGATCAAGAAAAGAATCCCCACTCCCATTCAACAAGGTAGTCAAAAATTATCCAGAGCAATCAGGGAAGATAAAGAAATAGAAAGTGTGATGTATAGAAAGAAAGAAATCAAATTAACATTAGTTGAAGGAAACTTCACCTTCTCCATGGAGACCTATGAAATTCCACTAAAAGAGCCCTAGAATCAATAACAAAATGCAATAATTAGCGGGATACAAAATCTACTAAAAAAACGAGTAGTGTTCCTATATACCAATACCAACCTCATGAAGAAAGAAATTAAGGAAACAATATCTTTCAAAAAAGCAGCAAGAAAAATTAAATAATTGGGAATTAACCTAATCAATGAAGTGAAAACTCTACAATACAAATTATAGTACTCTGAAAAAGAAGATCAAAGACGACACCAGAAAATGCTCTTATTCCTGGACAGGCAAAAGGAGTATAACCCAAATGACTATACTCTCAAAACTGATATCCAGATTTGATGCAATCCCAATCAAAATCCAACAGCATTCCTCCCAGAACTAGAGAAAATAATCCTAAAATTCATACAGTAGTAGAAGAGAGTGAAAAACAGTAAAATCAATCCTAGTCTACAAGAACAAAGGTCAAAGCATAAAAATTCTGGGCTTCAGAATTATAGTACAAATTACACCACAAAAATTATAGCACAAAGTTATATTAAAATTCTAAAATGATTAAAAGGAGCATGGTACTGGTAAGAAAAGAGACAAGTAGATCATGGGGACAGAATACAGGGTGCAGAAAGAGCTCCAGTGACATTCAGCTACCAGGCCTTTGACAAGGACGCCGAAAACTTACGCCGTAGGGGAGGTGGCCTCTTTAACAAACGGTGTTGGGAAGAGTGGCTATGCGCATGCAGAACATTGAAGCTAGACCCGTATCTCTCACCAGGAAGTACCTAAATGTAATTGCTCACTAATAAGATTATGAGATTCAAAGAGTAAATCTAGAAAAATGATCCCTCCTTGTTCATTCGATAAAACTGAATACTTCAAATATAGTCTGCATGGCCGTGGTGTTTCTTAATCAGGTTTTGTTTGAAGTAGATTGAAATATGGAAAAATGCCATAAAGAGTAAATGACAGAGTAAAATATCCAATTTAAAGAAATAACGTTTATACTTAGTCACTTGCTGAAAATTGTACTCATTAGAGTACTTTCTAAATAAAAATATCTTGGAGGTAAACAGTATGGGAAGGGGTTCTGAATGATTTTAAGAAGTACATGTTACATGGGCATATCAAAACACATTTGTTTGGTCACATATCATGGCCTTTGCCTGTAATCTTACAATCATACAAGTCTGATGCAGGAAGACCACAAGTTTATGCCCCATCTGGGCAGCTTGGTGAGATCTGGTCTCAAAATAAAATAAAAAAGAACAATAATTTAAAACTTCAAAACATGATAGATTCATCTATTAAGAAAAAAAATGGTTCTTCAAAACATTTTGCAATCTTAAAAAAGAAATGATCATAATAAACATTAGTAATTCAAATAAATTTGGAGGAAGATAAGCCAGTATCATAGAAAGGGTTAGAGGCAACGATAAGTAAGAGCAATTTTATCTCACTGAATTACCAAGCATATGCAAAATGACATAACATTCTACCATTAACTTTATATGCCTTAAGCATTCTTCCTAATGTGTTAAATAATCTCTAATTAACATAAATATTATCTTGCATTTCTGAGAATTGAGGGTGATTGAAAACATTTTCCCTTAAAATGGTGTCCTAGCTTTTGGAAGGCAGGGTTGTGGCATATTAAACCCCACCATCACCGGGAGATTTAAGGAGCAGATAATTTCACAGCTGTGGAGACAGATGTCCAGATCTTGTGTCAACAGGGCAGTGTCTGGTGAGAAGTTTCCCCACATGTAACAGATGGCCATCCTCTCACGATGTCCTCACATGATGGAAAGGGAATGAATGCTGGTTTCTCCTTATAAGGTCACTAATTGTTTCACGGGAGACTCAATGTCAAAAATTTATCACCACCTAATTATTTTCTAATGATCTACCTCCAAACACCATCATATTACCTTGAAGGTCTTCACTATACTAATTTTGGTGACATGGACTTTCATTTCACAACCATTATTAAGTAATTCATTAGTACTGCAAAACTTTTTGTTAGTACGAGTTTAAACATCATTTTAGCTCTTACCTAGACTTTTTTATGTTGCTTACCGAAGTTTTCATTATGATAGCTTACTCTTAATTCCAAGGATATAGTTTCCTCACTTGTAGTATGCTTTTCAGTCTTCAGTCAAATGTTTGATACAAGTATTGTGTCGTTTTAGCAGAGCTCCAAATACAAAAGTATATTCAGTGTGTTTTAATAGGAGTGAGCATTTCTCGGGTTTTTTTGTTTGTTTTAAAGAGAAAAAAATAAAATAACAACAAAGATAAAAACAAAAAACACAAAAACAATAATAATGATACGGAATTATAAAGCAAGATGGTAGGAATTAACAATGGTTGTTATATTACATTTGTAGAACTTTGTAAATCAGTGTGTTTCTAATGTTGCATTCATCTGAGAATTATGCCCTCATACAGGATTCCTTTTCCTTCAGATTCTACGTATGCATCACTTTCAGTCAGAGACCATCAACAGTGGAAATTAAGTGCAGAGCAATACAGTCTCATAGTGAATGTTTCTTGTTTATATTTTTCACCGTTTCTATTTTTGTTAGTGCATGCTTGTAGTACACAATGACTATGCTCCTTGCCCGGAGTCGGTACAGGTACATGACACATCTTAATTATGGTTTCTTCCCTTCCCTCTGCCCTGACTGCCCAGTCCCTCCACCTCTCAATCACCTTCCCACTTGGGAAAGATCTATTTTCCTACTTCCTATGACCTCCCTTTTACTTTGCTCTGAGTTCATAGTTTTTTTAAAATAAATGTTTAGCAGTTTGTTACAGCAGATAGATATATAATACAAGAATTAAGACAACATCCAAACAAATTTACATTACATTTCTCCAAAAAGTACTTGTCCAAGAGAAATGAAAACATGTATGCATAAAGACCATTTCTATGTAGATTCATAGAAGTACAATTTATAATAGCTGAAATGGTCAACAACCCAAATCCCAAAGTGAGTATTTCAAATGTTCATTTGTTTGTTTTGTTTTGTGTGTTGTTTTCTGTAATTCAGGTTGGCCTTGAACTCACTATGTAGCCCAGGTTGAATTTCAACTCACAATAATCCTCCTGCCGCTGCCTCTTGAGTGGTGGGATCACCAATGTGCACCACCACTCCTAGCCCAAAGCGAATATTTTAAATGCAGGCATGATGGAGCACAGTTGTGATACCACCATCTGGAAAACTCAGAAATTAGAATCATCAGTATGAACCCTGCAATGGAGTGACTTGGTGAGACTCTCTCCAAAATGAAAGATAAGAAGAGCTGGGGGACACAGCTCAGTGCAAAGGCCCTGGGTTAAGTGCTCAGTTCCTCAAAATGAAGAGGTGACAGACAGAAGTAATACGAAGTTTCCCAATAAAACAGCATGGTTTTACAATGCAAAAGAGTGAAACATATCTATGTTTCAACAGAGAACATCCTCCAAATGTTATGTTAAGCAAAAGAGTTCGAAGAGGAAAGCCTGTGTGAACCCTAAAACCAGGAGGAGCTGACCGTGTCTGGAACCTTAGACATGGCCTTTTCCCACTCACACATCTGGTGGGAACCCAGCTCTGGCTGCAGCTTTATGTCAATTGAACAGAAGACCCAAGTAAGTCAATTTCTTACTCAGAGAAACTACGGCAGTAACTTTTGGTAATTTCATGTGTAGCAATAGAAAAACACATTTATAAACCCATTTGCAAGTTTCTCCTGGAAACAAGAAAGAAATATTTTTGTGTCATGTAGTTTCCTCATAGTTAAGGATGTCAGGGGCTGGGGATATAGCTCAGTGGACTAAGCGCCTGCCTAGCAAGCGCAGGGTCCTGAGTTCGATCCCCAGTACCGCAAAAAATAAATAAATAAATAAATAAGGATGTCGTCATGCCTTCGGAGGTCTAAGCTGAACTAAATTATGCATTTCTCTGGTTCTCAGAACTTGAATTTATTTTATTTATTTATTTATTTTTTTGCGTTACTGGGGATCGAACTCAGGACCCTGCGCTTGCTAGGCAAGCTCTTATTCCACTGAGCTGTATCCCCAGCCCATGAACTTGAATTTAAATTTATATCAAGTCATATTGAAACAGCGTGAAAAACTCACATAGTTCCCTATAGCTCATTTTTTGAGATTTTTAAGGGCATTTAAAATATTTTAAATCTATTCTTCCACATATAAAACTTTCTCAAAAAGAAATAAATGTTAATACCATCTGCAAAGAGTCAAAGGCAGAATAAATAAAAGTATCATTGAAACTTTGGGCTGCGGGGCTGGGGATATAGCTCAGTGGAATAAGCGCTTGCCTAGCAAGCACAGGGCCATGAGTTCGATCCCCAGTACCGCAAAAAAAAAAAAAAAAAAAAAAGAAAGAAAAAAGAAACTTTGGGCTGAAAAGAGAAAACTGAGAGGATTCGTCCCAACCAAGAGAGATCTAAGCAGGGGTAAGAAGCTGAGACTGGCTAGATTTCCCCAGCATGACATCATGCACAGAGAGCAAGCTTATTCAGAATAAGATGCTTGCTCAAGTGGAAATGCTATGAGAGTAGAAAATCTAGTACAAAACTATATTACTCCAATAATGAACCAATAGAAATACAATTTTTAAAAGCAACATAGATGAAAAATATAAACATTTAAGAAAAACTAAGAGAAGAACCAATAGGAATCTGACAAAACGATGCAAATAAGTAAACATAATGACATTAAAATAGTTGAAAGAATGAGAAAGAGCAATTAATGAATTTCATCGTAAGTGCTGAAACTTCTACAGGCGAATGTTATACAGTAAGTCCCTGACTTACAAACACTCAGGTTGTGAACCTTCACAGATACGATGGATGTTACATTAGAAATATTCATAGATGCAAACAAATCGCAGAGGAAGCTTGCTTGTCTGCTGGACACTGTCACAGTCTTTTGCCATGTGCTTACTGGGTGGTGTGATAGTGTGCAGCGATGCAGTGCTCAGTCAGAGTCCAGGACATCAGCAAATAAGAGGAAAAGCAGTGGTGATGTGGACCGGAGGCTGGGAAGCCCAAAGCAATAGCCATGGAACCAAAAGTGAAAATAACTGAGAGATTGGACCGAGGTAAACGATGACAGATGTTGCTCATTCTGTGTGTGTGTGTGTGTGTGTGTGTGTGTGTGCGCGCGCACGCGCACATGCATGTGTTATACTTTACATTGTACATTGTGTCAAAAGTGTATAAGACTCACTTTGTCAGACTTAAAAATGAATATGACTTAAGAACATTCTCTTGAAATGGAGCTCTTTTATAAATTGGGAACGTAATAACACAGGCAGCACTGCAAAGAATAATGAAAAAATATACCCTTCTAGTATTACTGTTTCCTATATTATGAAGATGTACTTGGTTTTTGAAAATGTATTTTGTTTATGAGGACTGCACATACTCTAGCTTGTAGAGTTGGGGAAAATCCAAGTTTGTATTGCGTATTGTAAAAGGGGATGTTTTCTCACACTGTGTAAATACATGTAATACTTAAATCACACATGCACACACAAAGGGGGTTTCAAAAACAATCACCATTGACATTTGCCAGGAAGAAGAGTGCTACCTTTGGAAGGATTTTGAAAGCAAGTTCACATTCAGTGGAAAAATTTTATGTTCCTATAGCCATATTTTCCATGGTACAGGAAATGGGACAGGAACTATACAGTGCATGGTTTTAAAGTGTGACCCCAATGATTATGGCCAATATCTGATACTTTATGAATATAATTAATTGAAACAGAATACTCTTCACAAAAATTTTTATTGAACACATTAGAGCTCTGGTTTCTACTTCATTATGAATTAAAATGGAGAAAATACCTTGCATATAGGATTTTACTCAAAATAAAATTTTTCTCATCATGATCATAGACTCATTTAAATGTCACAATACATTAGAAAGAGAAGTCATGAATAATTGTTAATTCACTAAACTTTATTAAGTCAATTATTGCCCATATTTCTTTCAAGAATTCTTTCAATTAGTATTGTTACATTTATAATTATAGTGGTAAAATTTATATATTATGGTATTTTCTCTGAACATCCTTTAATTTTAATATGCTTATTCATTTTCCATACACAAGACATAGAAAATTCATTACAGTTGGATGATTTAATCACTCTAGCTAAGCTCTGTTTTCCTGCAGTCTGTCACTAACAGACTCCATGTATACAATAGAGTCACATGTATAAAATTCAGACAAAGAAAATTTTATTTTTTTTAGCTATATCACTACTTAGAATAAAAATTTATTTTAAAATTTGAGGGTGGTAGATAGTTCCAATCCTTAAAAGTCAATTATTTAGTGTCCAATCTTATCTTCTTTGAGTTTTGTTGCCAGATATGATTGCTATAAAGAAAATGTTCATAACAACAATTTTTTAGGTAGTCCTCTCAACACAAAACTCTATCAGCAATAGCATAGCAGATTTGGTGATCTAGAAATTTATATCCTCTATATTCCTAAGATGATTTACTGCCAAATCTGAGTAAACTTCAGAGTCACATGGGGACTGGGCTGGGGATATAGCTCAGTGGCACAGCACCTGCCTGGCAAGTGAGAGGTCGCAAGTTAACTCCCAGTACAAAAACAAAACAATGAATCACACGGGGAGTTTAAAGCAGTGAACTTCTTAAGCCTGGGCCCCTTCTACTGAGTAAGAATTTCTGGCATATAGGATGCAAGAAGTATTTAAAAGTCTCCCACAGATGCAAGTGATCACTCAGGCTTGGGACCCGTGCACACGTATTACATACACATCTGTGTTGCATCTGGGGTAGGAGAGGGATGGATAGCAAAGAGAAAGTTTTTGTGGGAAATGTACCTTTTGTCAAATGTTATTGGAGGTACAATTATATATTCCTTAAAAAAGAAAAAAACCCTTAGTAACACAGACTGAAAGCCACATTTAGATAACTATCAGCCTTTTAAAAGTGACTTTTCAAAAAACTCTTGACACATAAGATGCTAGAACAGAAAATCTGTAGAAATGAATTTGCCAATTTAAAACATTTTCTTTTTTGCTAAAAAACAGAGAAAAAAAGAACCTTGAAAGCACGCAGAGAGGAAGGCATTGACTTTAGCTTTGCCTTCCTAAGTAAAGATAGATTAACTGAGTAACATTGTTTTGACACAATTGAGGAGAAAATTTATCTCCATTTTTATCAGTAGAGAAAGTGAGGTGATTGCTCCTAGAAAATGATTTGAATTCAGACTGTACAGAATCCAAAAGTCTCACTTGTCACTCAGCCTGGCTTACTGGACCAGCTGCTCATCCCAAGTTCATATGAAAGGCTAATGCACTTGGTTTGGACTTGGCTTCCTCTAACCCACAGCACACCTCTGTGCAGAGGACCACCTGGGCCTCTCTCCTTGAAGGAGTAGCAATTGTTTCTATTTTGGCTGAGCCTAACTCTATTTCCATGTATTGACAGATCTGGCTAGGACCTTTTCCTTATCCCTTCGGTTGTCTTTAAGCAGCACATATTGGTCCAGCTGAGGTGCTGATGGTAGCCTTTGAAGATGCCAGGAGTGTTTCCTCCTCCTCGATCTCCTCACTGCTCTCTTGGGACAAGGCAGGAAGAAGAGCCATGCTCCATGCTGTGGGCTGGGATCCAGCCTTGAGATAAAAGCATGACTTCTTGGGGCTTGAAAGATTATGCATCAGAGCTGAAGCACCAACCTCTAAACACTAGAACTATCTCAGTTGTGTTATGCAGATTACTCTCTCTGCATATTCTTCTCTTTGCATTTGCAGAGGTGATTTTGGGCCCCCTACCTGGCCCAGCTCATGGCACTCACCTACCTCCCACGGTTCACACAGTTACTCATCCTCAAGCCATTCTCTTGAGTCAAGGCCTTTGTTCTTATTAGCCATGAGCCTGGCTGGACTTAGGACCCCTTGGCTCCCCATAGCTGTCAATATGTCTTAGTGTCTTTATTATCACTATGAGTTGCACTGAAGTGATAGATTGGGATTAACTTGCTAGAATTCCAGTAAGTTTTCCATGGAGTGGGTAGAAACCTCCTATCAAGTGGGGATAAAACAACTAATTTCAGGTAACAATTCAGTCTTCATAAGGTGATGTAACAATCTCAGTGAATAAAATTACGAAGAATGCTGAAAAATTTTAATGAAACATAGCGTACAATGAAGATAGCCAGGTTATGTAGGAGTAAAAGGAGAGTGAAAACAGGGCGTTTTAAATTAGGTGTAAAAATTTGCAGATTAATCTGAATCTCCAAGAAAGACATTTTGTGGGTAGATTCTCACGACTCACATCCAGGAATTCTGATGTGTGAGGCCTGGTGCTACAGATATGCATCTGACGTACAGTACATTCCTCAGGTGAATCAAATGATCAGCTTAATATAGGTGGGAATTACCAGGTCAGGAAAAAGGAAAGTATTCTTCAACTCCTAATATACAAGTGTGAATTCTGTTTCTGTCTTATAAATGAAACTGGATGGAGAATATTATTTAAACTTTGCAGGTTTCAGTATAAAATGAGGAACATGAACCAGAATAAGCTGGCTAGAATATATTGCTGAAATAGAATGGTCCACAGGACACTACCAGCATAGCAGTGACAGTGAATTTCAAACAACACGATCTTTTATATAGAAAGTCCAAAATACTGCATGGAAAGATGCCAGAATTAATAACCAAATTAAGCAATGTAGCAGAATATAAAATCAGCATTCGAAAAGAAGTAGCCTTCCTGTACACCAATAATGATGTTCTAAGGAGAAATTAGGCCAACAATGCCATTTTCAGTAGCATAAAAATTAAAAACTTAGGTATTTAACTAAGGGAATGAAGAACCTCTGCAAAGAAAGCTATAGAACTCTGAAAAAGGAGTCAAACAGACTATCAGAAAATGGGAAGGTACCTCCTGTTGCTGGATTGGAGCTGATATTCAGATTTAATGCAGTACAAACCGAAGTGCCAATAACTTTCCTCACAGAACTAGAGAAAACAATCCTAAAATGCATATGGAACAGAAGAGGCAAGGAAAGAGGAAATAATCCTGGAGAACAAGGACAGAGCAGGAGAGAGCAGAATCCCAGACTTCAAGTCACAGTGCAAAGCCACATGGATAAAAGCAGCATAATACTGGCACAGATATAGGCTTGTGGATCAGTGGGATGGAATGGAATATGCAGAAGCCACTGCAGACACGCTTAAACAACTGATCTTTGACAGAGGGTTCAAAACTATGTGCTGGAGGATAGACAGCTTCCTTAGCAAAAGGTGCTAGGAAAACTGGCTGTCCATGTCCAGTAGCTTTAGTCTATACCAACATATCTCTCCACGTGCTAAATTAAAATCAAAGTGGATCAAAGATCAAAATACTAAAACAGCCGGGGATATAGCTCAGTGGAACAAGCGCCAGATCCTGAGTTTGGTTCCTGGTACCAAAAACAAACAAACTAACTAAAACAGAAACTTCATCTGCTAGAAGATAAAAATGTGTAAAACTCTTGAAGTCGTAGGCACAGGAAAGGATTTGGGGACCAGAATTCCAATTGCACAAGTTAAACAGCTAGAGTCAACAAGTGGGGCCGTATCATATTGAAAACTTTGTGCCCAGCAGGGAGAGCAATGAGCAGAGTGAAGACGTGCCTACATAATGGGGATATTTTGCCAACTACACCTTCAGCCGAAGACTAATTCCTATAATGTACAAAGAATTAAAAAATAAAACTCTCTAAAATAAAATAATAAAAAAATAAGCAACTGAAATGAATACACACTTCTGAGAAGAAATACAATTATTAAATACAAGAAAAAATGTTCAACAGCACAGGCCATAAGGGAAATTGTAAATTGAAACAACACTGAGATTTCACTGTATGCCAAAAAAAGGTGACCATTATCAGGAATTCAAATCTGGAGAGGCAGTGGTTTAAAAAAACGGCACTGTTCCCCATTGCGGGTGGGAATATACAGCCATTTTGGAAATCCTAGAGATTCTTCAAAATACTTACAACAGAAATTCTATTTGAGCCAGACATTACTCTTCTAGACAGCTTTCCAAAAGAGTTAAAAACACCACATGACAACAATATGTGTGTATCAATGATTACAGCAGTACCATTCATGATATATAAATCGAAAGGTGCCTATGTTCATAAATAGACCAATGGATAAAAATACACAGTATCTGTGTATTATGAAATACTACTTAGGCATAAAGAGGGATGAATTTCAGTCATTTCTAGGAAAATGGATGTAATTTGAAAGTAGGACATTCAGTAAAATTAATTGGACACATGAACATAAATACAGTATTGTTTCTCTTATATGAGAAACATTACTATATTGTACAAATGAAGTGTAGAGTGAGAGGAAAACTGGTACAAAAAGGAAGACAGATCCTTGAAAATGGGGAGGGGAGCAAGAGAGGGAGGGCAGAGGCGAGGGTGGGGAAGCGTGCGAAGGGTCAGGAAGTGTTGTGCTCGTGCAGATTATGCAGCTAGAGAAGGGGGAGGAGGGAGGGGAAGGGAAGACACTTAAAATGAATTAAGGTGAGTTATGTATAGTCAGCAACGCCCTAAGGTGAAGGCAAACATTATATACTGCAAACATGTAAAAATAAACTTAAAAAGAAGACTTGGAGGGCAGGGAGCCTGATCATTTTTCTGCCTGCCAACAGCGTTTGAAAGGACATTTATGGACTCCTCAAATTATAAGTTAAAAACAAAGCAGTTAAAAACAAAACAAAACAGAAACAAAGCAGGCGATATACTCTAAGATCCCTTGCATATCTACATGTACAAAATGAGCCACAATAGTATTTGTCACATTACTCATTAATTAAAGAAGACAAATGGAAAATGGAAATAGGGTCAGACCGAAGATCCAGGGTGCTAGAATCGGGGGCTGGGGATATAGCTCAGTGGAATAAGTGCTTGCCTAGAAAGCGCAGGGTCCTGAGTTCGATCCCCAGTACCGCAAAAAAAAAAAAAAAAAAAAAGAAAAGAAAAAGAAAATAAGCAACTGCAAGGAAAAGATACTTCTCAGGGTGCTAGAATCAGAATTCTGGCTTCAAACGGCATTAGACCAAATAAGCTGTTCATGTCAGAGGAGATAATTAATGTTTGCTGCTTCTTTTGCACATAATAGCAACGCATTTGATAAGCAGTTTACCATCTGTCATGAGCCAAGAAACCCAGGCCTCCATGACAAATGTTCTAATGGTGCATGCAGCTGTGATCCACTGTGTCTCTGGGTCTGTAACAGAGGAGCAGATCTGTTCAGTTTTACTCTCATGGCAGTTGGTGGCATGCCCTCTCAATTGAGAGAAGGTTATGCCCTGCCAGAGAAAGCAAAATAGTATGGAAAGTTGACCGCATTTAAAGCTTTATAAATTTTCATGAATATTAACAATACTGAGATCATAATATGTATCTCATAAAATGTAGATATTTCTCCATGTATTCATTTTATATTTTCACTCTGAAGTGTAGACATCTGCATCAATTAATGCGTTCAATTTTATTTCTGAGAACACTGAATTTGCAAATAAAAGATCCCTAAGAGGTAGAAATATTATTCCTATTTCTTCAATGAAGCAATTTATTAGAAAGTGTGCATAGATGCTCTTTTATTATGTGTAGTAGGCACACTTTAGAAACGTAATTAAAGGTTTCTATATGCAAGATAATCCACACTACTTGTTATTTGTACCTGTCTTTTCTTTTTAAATACTCTTTGTAAACTGTCTCTCATCATTGTTCTGATTTTCTCATTGAAAAATGTATTAATATAGTCTAAATACTTTTATTGCAAAGTGCACTTATATTTCAGAAGATTATTTAGGAAGGAAAGATGATATTGAACAATTGTGTTTCCTATTCCAAGAGTTGATGAATTAAACACATAAGTTTACCTTCTGTTTGTTTCAATGCCACTACAAAGGCAGAAGAGGATCTCTAGTTTCGGTTTCGTTGTTTATGAACAAAAATAAATGGTAAGACTCTAAAACTTAAAAAGAAAGGGGAAGTACTCTGTCAGTCTATCTACAAATGATATTGAGATACTACAGAGTATCGCATAGAAGCAAAAAACTAAACTGTTGGCTTTAATATTTCTCCCTCCATAACCCAGGACTTGCTTCTCGTAGACGTCATCAGATCTTCAGCATCACCTTAGCCAGAATTCGTTAGAAATGGAAAACGCGCGGTTCCACTTGGACCTAAGTAATAGAAATCAGCATTTTTACAAAATTCAACAGATGATACTTAAGTACGCTAAATATGAGTAGTCTTGTCCAAAGGTATTCTAACCGAGGGGTTTCCGCTTCTCAGCTGACAGGGGCTCTTTAGTCCACGACTGTACACCACAGGATGAATGGTGGCTAAACAAGCTAAGCTTTTTTTTTTTTTTTTTTTTTTTTT
>PVLD010018189.1:0-22945 GCA_004027595.1 Dinomys branickii | reverse complement strand
TGAGGAGCAGCTGCAAATACAAGTTAATGCCAGCACAGCGGTCCGACCATTCAGACCGTAGAACACGAAACGCTTGCACGCTCATGACAGCGCAGCCGGGGTTGCTGCCGACGATGGCGGAGCTGCGTCCGGCGGAGGCCGTGAAGCGGCTGCGAACTGGGGTGCGCCGGCTGCAGTGCGAAATACATTTTCAGTCAGAATGCTGGTTAAGTATATATAGACTGCTCGCTATTTTATTTGCTACTTCCATCCATGCCCCTGGTTCACACTGTGTACTTGTCAACATAACAGCTTGCGTAACTAGTCTAACTTAGTTAAACCAAATGAGACCATGAAGTAGTCTAAACCCAGTTAAATAAACGTAAAATAGAAGTCACTGAAGAGTTTCTTTGAAAAGGAGGAAAGACAGTGTTGGAACAGCAGAAGATTCTAAGATACCAACAAAAAGGAAACTGAATTGCAAAGAAACTCTGAAGAATCTTAATTAAAAAACACATTTGTTGCAATCAGTGATTCACATTCTCCAAGCCAGCTCTATACAATACCTGGTGACACAGTGTCCTACAAAGCCGAGAAACCATCACAGCTGCACTGCCACGTGGTGACAAGTCACCTACCTCTCCCCACATGCATTTGTGCTGGTTTCTTGACCCAGCAGTGTCACCCAGCAGCTGACCTACTTATTCAGTCATACGCACTGAAATATCTGGCAAACCTCAGAGAGAGGAGCAGGTAGGAGCACCTTTTCTCATATTTCCTGTCATGTACGGAGGGGTGGGTGTTTTTTTCATGTTTGTACTGTAATACAGATTTCGGAAGATAAGGCTTCAAAGTTTTCATGAAAGGAAGAAAGAAAAACTTGAGCCCAAAGAACAAATACTGAGGGCTACAGCTTCATCAAATGTGCCTGTGCTGAGAGCAACTTGCCCAAAGGCGAGGCTCATTGCTGTTGCTGAGTCCATTCCTCTTGCAGAAGCACTGATAATGCCTGGTGTTGAGTACTTGTGAATTTTTAGGAGAGGCTGCAGTTCAAAACGTGGCACCCGTCTCTCTTTAGGCTGTGAACATAACTAGACAAATTGATGAGATAGATAATGGTGAGGCACAGTTGTTACAGAGGATTAGTGATATTTACTTTCACGTGCAGTCGAAGTGAATGAGTCTACTGGTACTGACAACAAGGCGACAATGCCTGTTTTGGAGAGATACATTTTTCAGGAGACTACGCATGAGGAAATGTCACGGGCACTTTCATTACCAGTCAACGCCACAGCTGTGGGACTGTGGAAGTCTTTGAATAATGACCTGATAGGAGAACTGAGGCTGTTGTTTTGTGTCAGTACGGGAGAAACAGAGCAGCCGCCATAATTGGACAGATTTTTGGCTTCACTGCTTGGGTCAAAGAGGTCATTTCTGAATATGAGTCTAACCAACACGTCATTTATAAAAAATGCTCACTACCTGAATAACGTCAACTAAAACTGACAGTGTTTCACAAGTGCCAATACTCTTGTCAACCACAACACAGCACACGTCCTTCGTTACATCTGCTTGAGCAGCTCTGTGAAGAGACAGGCATAGAGCACACACGCCCACACACAGAAATGAGATCACTTTCTAAAAGTACATCACTGGCCAGAATTTTGAGTTATAAAAGCTTCACTAGCCCCTTTTTTTCTTACAAAAGCACTCAGCACAGGCAGCACATTTCAGTGACACAGGACGAGTGGTTTAAAAACTTGATTATTTGCATGACATATTCAATCTGCTCCCCAAACTCAATCTGGCACTTCAGGTGAGAAGAACAAATGTGTTCAAATTGGCAGATAAAGTGGCTGCACTCAAAGCTAAACCTAAGTTCTGGAGCCAATAAATAAGCTTGAGTATTTTTAAGACATTTCAAATAGCAGAGATTTTGAAAGAGACTGAGTAAGGGCCTCCTTTCACTGATCACCTATCTTGGCCTTCAAGAGTTGGAGTATTAATTCCTGACCATGAACGACTCCTCCACTAGGTAAGAATGAATTCCCGGCCCACTTGTGAACAAGTTAGGTGAATAAACTCTGTGGCAAAAGAAGATTTATTGTTTGAGATTGCAAATAACAATATCTCTAGAAGTAGATCTGAGGCACCTTTATGTCTCTGTACTTTCTGTTTTGAACTCAAAGTGGAATACGCTGAGAACGATACAAAAGCACCGAAGAGTCTGCTTCAGTTTCCAACACCCTATCTCTGTGAAGCAGGGTCTTCTGTACTGTCAGTAACTGAACCACGGTTATGGGTGAAGCTGGGTTTCAGCAAAACACTTCAGATGTTGTTGTCTTCCATCACCTTCAGACTGACCATTCTTAGGAGAACAAGCTGTGACGTTTTACTGTTTCTACATTAGGAAAAGCTGTATAATTAATTAGTCACCATCTATTACAATATGATAATAATAGAAATAAAATGAAATGCAATATTTTGAGATCTCTCTCAAACCCTCTGCTCTCCACTGAGTCTGTGGAAAAACTGTCTTTCATGAAACAGATGCCTGGTTCCCTGGTGCCAAAAAGACTGTCATTCAAACCCAAGTATTCTTAGCCTTAGCTTTACTGAAGTTTTACTTGAAGAATTTTTAGCAACCTACCATTTTTCTTTTTACGTAAAGGTCTGACTTAATTGGTCTCATGTAGGAATGTTTTTGAATCCAAGTCATTTAATGTGCAGCTGTCCTTGAGAAACTTTGCTTCAGGCCCCAAGATGAAAACAGCAAGGAGAATGCATAAAACAACTGTGAGACACTTGAGCAATTTTCTTGGGAAAACGTAGCAGTAACTACAGTTGAATTGAAGCTGGAAGTATAGTTCACTGTACAGCACAAGCTTAGCCTGTGTGAGCCTCCGGGTTCAACTTCCAGCACCACACACACACACACATACACACACACACTCTCTCTCTCTCTCTCTCTCTCTCTCTGTCTCACACACACACACACACTCACTCACAGAGATGGATCAAAGAAAAATACTGAGCCTACAGTTGAATCATCAGTCTGCTGGGAGGGATACAAACAGAAATAATTTTCAGTTCTTCATATAATTTGAATGTGTTGCCACATCTGAAAATTATTAATCTGGAAAATGTTACAAAGTAGAAATATTTAATCATAGTATCAGAGCCATAGAGAAAATAAAACCAAACCATTTGCTGGACTTGCATTGTGAGCACATAGTGAAAGCATCTTTCTTAATGTATATCAGGAAGAATTCATTCCCTATATAATCAAGAAGCTGTCAGTTTGTGTATGTGCTCTCCACTCAAACTGAGAGAAGCTTGCCTCTCTAAATCTTTGTCCTATAGAATTATGTCCAGAGAAGCCTATCCTGAAAGAGATTTTAGGAACAAAGACACTATTAAAATTGCCAAAAGATTGTATATTAACAACAATTTTTAAGTATGTTTTGTGGGAACCCCAAAAAGTAACCCGGAACAAAATCGAGATCTCTCAAAAAGCGCTTTATTTAAGCTGGTATCCAGCGGCGTCTCCGTTGCAACGCAGGCAAGGAGAGTGCCGGGTGGGCGGATGGTCGGGTTTGTATGCTTAGGAAAGGGGAAGGGTAGGGTGCTTGGAGACGCATACAGAACAGAAAAACGGCGCAGCAAGTTTAGACATGCAGCTTAAGCAAACTTTTAGCCCGGGGAGGGGGCAGGTTACAGCAAGTTACAACATGTTTGTCTTATAGCAACGGGAGCAAGCGGCAACATTTGTTTGTCTTGTAGCAACGGGAGCAAATGACAACATTAACGGGAGCAGGCTACAACATGTTTAGGCAACAAAACATCATCAAGTGTAAGAGGAAAGCCAAACTTTGGAGCAAACAAAGTATCTTGAGATTTAAAAGAGAAAGAATAGTGAGCTAGAAATGTAAAAAGGGCTCAAATTAAGTTTGGAATGAAAATTAAGTTAAAATTTTGAAAATGAAATATTATTTATGAAGGATTCATTTATTAATTGCATAGTTGTGTGAGTGACTGAAGATTCACTTATTAATCTGAAATATGAAGATGAAGAAATTGAGCCCAACAGAAAACAAAGATGAGGTATGTGTGGAGTTGGGGGAAGAGAAAGACAGGAATGCGGTCTAAAAGAATATGAATCACTCTAATTAGCATCCGCATTACAATTCTAATTTCCAGAAAATAATGTTATAAATTCCAACAGGTTTTCAAGGAAAAGTATTTAATATTGGCCAGATACTCTTTGTTTTAGTCAGATTTCGTTAGAAATCTGTTTTAGTCAGATTTCTCATCGCTGGAATGAAATATCTGACAGTCAAAACTTGAAGGAAGAAAAATTTTACTTTTGGCTCGTTTCAGAGGTTGCAGCCCGCAGTCAACTGGCCCCGGGCAGAGACATCCAGGGCGGATAGGTAGGACACAAAGAAAAATCCTGCTTGTCAAGGAAGCACACGGGAGAGAGAGGCAGCATGGAACCCCCAAGTGGCAGCTCGGACGCACACAGGCGCACCTACCTGTGCCCTGACTAATCCCCGGCAGTTTTCACGCCAGTGAGGGTGACAGTCATGATTGTGATACATGCAAATATGCAAAATGAGAAAAAGACAAATATTTGGAGAGGACATACTCTGTATGCTATGTGCTGAAAACAGTCATAAAAGAAATAACAAGACTTGAAGTTCATTGGCAGAAAATAAAATATTATTTCAGGATATAAAAAACAAAAGCCTAAAGGAAAAATGACATAAAACAAAAGGTGAAGAAATCATAAGATGTGCATTGGTCTAGAAATTATTGATCATAAATCCCTTAGGTTAATATAATTCTTTAAATGATTTTCTACAATGGTAACAGAGCAAAGTGATCTCTAGCTTTTGGTAAAATCCTTAGCAACATACCAATGAAATTAAAAAAGATATAGATAAAAGTTCTAAAATTCTAATGGAACCAGAAATATCTCTAGAAGTGAAAGAAATCTTGACTAAGGTATTAAAGCTGGAGACATCACACTACTTGACTACCATAGTGCAGATTTGTAATAGCCAAGTAAACGTGGCACTAGCATAAGAATAAATGGACTGAAGGGAAAGAACACAAAACACAGGAAGAATTCATGTACTTATGGTCAACTTTTTTTGAAGAATGCAAAGAACACATTTTGGAAAAGGACATTCTCTTTCAGAAATGAGTTTGAGAAAATTATATACCCTTAATAAATTCAACTTGATGCCTATCTCTCATTGCATAGAAAAAATAACTCAAAATGGAAGACAAATTACCATACAAGAGTATAAAATTACTGGAACTAGATATGGAAGAATGCTTCATGACATTTATCTAGACGATGTTGTTTGGGATAAGAATAAAAAATAGAGGTAAAAAAGTAAACCAAAATAAAAAATAAGACTATATATAACAGAAAAAAACCTACATAAGGAAGAAAAATCCAACAAAAGGAAGAGAAAATCAATAGAATTGGCGGAATATTTACAATTTATGCACCTAAAAGACTGATAAACATATTTATGAGGAACTTAATCGGAAAACAAAGCAAGGAGCTCAATTAAAATATGAGCACAAATCTGAGTATTTCCAAAGAAGTTGTACAAATGACTAACAAGTATATCAGCATGACTTACTGTGAGTGCAAATCAAAGCTACGATGAGATGCCCCCTCACTACAATGAAAATGGTTCCTATGGAGAGATATACCCCCCCACACACACACCACAAAACACTGGCCTGAATGCAGAAAAATGGAGATTTATACACTATTGGAGAGAGTACAAATTAGTACGACCAATACAAAAACAGCATGGACCCTACAGAAAACCGAAGTGGAGCTGCCCAGTGATGTCACTGCTTTGCATTTATTCAAGGAGGATGAAGTCAACATGTAGAAAAAGACACTTTTTCTCTCATGTTTATTTTTATTTTGTTGTCTTTTTGAGACAGGGTTTCACTGTGCAGTTCAAGCAGGTCTTAAACTCACTTTGTAGCCCAGGCTGACCTTGAACTCTCTCTCAGTGATCCTCCTGCCTCAGCCTCTTAAGGGCTATGTTACCGGTTTGCACCACCATGCCCCACCTCGCTCATGTTTACTGAAGCACTATTCACAATGGCCGACAGATGGGATAACCTGCAGTATAAATCAGTGAGTAGTGGAAAGCAAATGAAGATGATATTCAACCAGAAAACCTTACCTTTGTTAAAATATGGAAGTAACAGAAGGGCAATCTGCTAAGTGAAAAATACCAAACATAGAAAGGTAAGTGCATGATGTCTCTCATTTATGAAGTCTAAAGTGCTGATATCATAGTAATAAGGAATTTAGATAAAATTTAGAGAATTATTTTCTTTGTTTTTACTTATATTGGTTACTTTGACATTTTCTGTAACAAGGTTGCCAAGTTAGAATACATATACTGTATAATTTTAAAACAACAGCAAATATTTAGAAGAATATTACTTCAGAGTATTGTATTTCAAATAGATGAGGATTTTTAAAACATAAGTTTCAACAGAGTGATCATGTAATATGCATTTATTCATCGTTTGAAATGTTTTATAGGATTTGAACTTTTTGGTAATTCTCAATAATGATACTTCATATGAAAATATAGATCATAGTTGTTGCTTCAGAAATGTTTTCTTGAGGGATTTTTTTTCTGAGGCAGGGTCTCATTATGTAGGCTGGTCTGGAACTTGCTTATATAGCGCAGGCTAGTCTCCAACTCATGGAGATCCTCCTGCCTCAGCCTCCTGAGTGCTGGGATTCCAGGCAAGTGCCACCACAGCTGGCTCCTTAAGTTTTCTGATAGAAGAAATGTACAGGAAGGAGGATTTAAGACTACTGTTAATACTTTTAATAAAACTTAACAGTTTTAGGTTTCGGTTTAAAGAAAAACTAAGCCTGGGCTGATATTTTTTACTATTTGTCTAATAAGGCCTAATTCTCAAATTTCATTTTGGTTTTTTATAAAGTCATGTGATTGCTAAAATCTGAACCTTCAGTCTCTGCAAAGGCATTGCTCTGGGTTGGCCTGGCATCCTGATGTTGCCACTCAGATGGTCCTGGCGTCTGAGGATGACAGGTTGCCAGTGATCCAGATGTGGGATCTTCGATTTGCTACCTCTCCTCTCCGTGTCCTGGAAAACCATGCCAGGTTTCATGCTGCTGTCCAAGGAACTTGATTTGTTTGTGTTCTACAACATACTTGTTTACCACTTTGAAGTATCTGATTTTTATTTATTTGTGAAACTGTCTTTATATGTTGCCTTCACTGACCTTAAATTGTGATCCTCCAGCCTCTGCCTCCTGACTAGCTGAGGCTTCAGGCATGCCTCACTGCATCTTGCTAGATAATTTTTTTTCCTTTTAACTAGGGGATTTACTATGTCTCTTTGTTGTGAGTGGTAGCACCACTGATTGGTTTGTATATTTATCATTATTTATTTTTGAGATGTTATATCACTTTGTAGTACAGACTGGCCTTGAACTCACTGTGTAGCCTAGAGATTTTCTGTACCAAAATGGAGCCAGAAAATGCCACTATTGGTATGAATCCTTAGTTAAAGAATTTTCTATCAAGTATTTTAAATAATTATTAATGAAGCAAAATTCTTATAAGTCACAGTACCTTGGGACAGCTCTTAAAGTTTATTACACAGTTTGATCATTACTAGTGTCATCATACTTATGAAGACATTTGCATAAAATATGTCAAACAATAATTTTGAAGTTAATTTCTAAGTTTTTATTTTGTATTTTTTTACTTTGGGTTTTTTGCTTTTTGTGATGCTGGGGTTGAACCCAAGGCCTTGTGCATGCTAGACAAGTGCTCTGCCACTGGACTACATCCCCAACCCTCTTTGGTTTTTGAGGCAGAGCATCACTATGTAGTTTAGGCTGGCCTTAAAGTCTCAGTGATCCTCATGGCTCAGCCTCCTGAGTGCTGAAATTACAGGCATGCACCACCATGCCTGGCTTCTAAGTTTTTCCTTTGAAAGCAAACATTTTGAGAAATGACTTGGTTTATTATTTCAATTTTAGTAAATGTTTTGATATTCTAAGAAGGTGCAGAGATTTTCTCGTGTGTGTTTTAATATTGTTAATTTGATTAGTAGTTTGACAAATTTCCTATATTGATATTCAGGTACCCAGAGAATTATTCAAACTTGTTCATTTTTTCTAAACAAAAAGCAAATTTCTTTGAACAAGATGATATATTTTATTTTTATTCTTTTGGTACCGGGTATTGAACTCAGGACCTTGTACTTGCCAGGCAGGAAGTTATGCCACTAGGCTAAATCCCCAGCAGGATGATATATTTTAAATACTTTTAGGCTTTTTTCCCTGTTTCCTATTTAGTGATATGTACATAAAAATTTTAAATCCCTCTCTTCCCCTTTAGTGAGTTTGTACTTGAGGAAGTCTTAAAAGAGTCTTAAAAATTTGTGATGTTAAGGGAAAAAAAGTTTATGATCTTTCCTGTCATTTCTCTTTTTTTGTCTTTTTGAGACAGGGTCTCACTGCACAGTTCAGGCCGGCCTTGAGCTCACTTTGTAGCCCAGGCTGGTCTTGAACTTGCAGTGATCTTCCTGCCTCAGCCTCCCAAGTGCTGGGATTACAGGCATGGACCAACATGCCCAGCCTCTCCTGGAACTTCTTGTAGAGAAAAGAGTCTAGTCAAAATGTAACCCCAGGGGCTGGGGATATAGCTCAGTGGAATAAGCGCTTGCCTAGCAAGCACAGGGTCCTGAGTTCGATCCCCAGTACCGCAAAAAAAAAAAAAAAAAAAAGTAACCCCATTTAGATGTTATGCTTCCGTCAGATTTTTAGTTTTTTTAAAAAGATGATTCTGAGAAATTTTGATAGCATCGTCCTGATATTTAATGTTGAATTCATTGACTTAAAAGTTCGTGCCCTCAGACAACTGAGGCTGAAGTAACACATACAGTGTAGAAGCACCGTACCCGTTACCTTGATGAACGCTCATCATGAGCTTGTGGATACTATTATTGTCACACCTTTCTTTTTTCTTTTTTTGTCTTTTTCAGACAGGGTCTCACTGTATAGTTTAGACTGGCCTTGAGCTCACTTTGTAGCCCAGGCTGGTCTCGAACTCGCAACAATCCTCCTACCTCAGCCTCCCGAGTGCTGGGATTACAGGTGTACACCACCACGCCCAGCCTACTGTCACATCTTGAAGGTAGAAATCAAAGCTCAGTAAGGTTAAACTTGTCTGGAGTCATATAACCAGCTGCACGCTGACTTGCGGCCCAGTCAGTGGGGTCCCAGAGTCTTTTCTTCGTGCTATACTACCTTTCTCACTGACTCCAGACTCAGCGGTCAGAAGTTATCAGAGCATCTTGTTCTGCTGGGTGCCAGGAGCAAATTGACCTCTGTAGTTCTGTTCTGTTGCTGTAATAAAGGAAATAGTTGAATTATATGATCTTTAAGGTCTCTTCCAGCTCTATAGCTCAAGACATTCTTGACATACTGAGACATGTAAATAATTGTTTGACTTTCTGGGCCTCAAACCCTTGCAGGGCATGGCTGGATTTTGAAGGGGGAGAGAATTACAAAGTACATTGTTGATGCAGTTGGAGGAATTTGTTTTTGAGACAGGGTCTCACTGTGTAGTTCAGGCTGGCTTTGAACTCACTTTCTATCCCAGGCTGGCCTTGAACTCATGGCGATCCTCCAGCTTCAGCCTCCAAAGGCTTGGAATTACATGCCTGTGCCACCATGCCTGGCTGGAGGAATTCGATGTGAATTACATATTTAAAAATAGTATTGCACAGTAATAATAAATATTTTGACTATATAATAGAGTTATCATATAGGATAATATACCAGGAAGTAAGCATAGGCGTGGGTAGCATGTCATGTGATTGACATGGCATAACTTGCACATGTCAGAATCTACATCCATATAGTGTGTATGAGTAGGACGAGAGAGATGTGATGTAACTGGCTCAGTGAGTGGCTTGAGATGCGGAGGATGGAAGTTTCATGCTGCCATAACTCATAAAGGTTTGGACATTCTTAAAGTGTTGCATACAAAATGCATTCTTCAGACAGACTGGTCCTTTTCCAGTTCTGTACCTATATTTCTTGACTACAAAAGAAGTAAGAATCTCATCCAATTGCAAACTCTTTTGGGAAAGGAAATCCATCACTAGTTGATAACAAGACTATCTTGATGTACTTTCAAGGTTAAAAAATACAACACTAAGTCTGTCTTACTTTCTAGTTACTGAGACAGTAACCAACACCTGCAAATTAAATGAGAAATTGTTTATTTTGGCTCACGGTTGTAAAGATTTCAGTCCTGAGTCTGCTGGCTCGAAGGCATGGTGGCGTGACAAAATAGCCACACTCTTATCATAGTGCACAAAGCAGAGTGATCAAGGAAGGGAGGGAGATACAGCTTTCTAGGACATAGTGCTAGAGACCTACTTCCTCCCAGTGTCATCAATGGACTAATCCACTGGTAAGTGCTGTGCACCCCAGCACAGTCCATTCACATGTGTATCCTCACTGAGCTACATGAGTAGGATCCAGTTTGTCTCCTTTGAAGACACACTCAAAACTGAATTCTAGTTTCTAATAGAGTATCTAAGCAACCTAGGCATGAATGTAGAAGGGGTGAAATATTAGCAGTGGCTTTCCAAGGATAGTGGTGTATGGAAGTTCTTGTTTTCTTTGTGCTAATCTGAATTTTTAGAACTTTCACCAGAAAGTGTTATTTATACTGAGGCTAAACACATCCAAAAATCACTGCAACCCAAAAAAGTTAAAATCCCTCTCTGGAATTTTGATCTATACTTCTTTGTGAGACAGAGTGTAAATTGCTTTTACAGGAGATTTATTGGAGATGAATACATCTGTGATAACAAGCTAGAAATGTAAACAGAAAAGTGGAAGTTATATTTTTTCTCTCTAAAATATTTTATTATACATATATAATTTATATAGTTCCTGTAATAACTTCTAAAAATAATGGAATTTATAGATACAGTTAGGCAATGTTTTTCATGGATTATAAAAATAGTATAGTGGAATTGGAGGTAGATTTGTACATCTTTTTGTTTTTGTCTTGTGGTGCTGAGGATGAAACCCAGGGCTTTCCGTATTCCAGGCATGCCAGTGCTCAGCCACTGAGCCGTTCCCCTGTAATTTAAATCTGTGTGCTTTGTAATCCAAAGAGGGTTTGTAATTTATTACCACTTAGTAGATCCACGTTGGCCATTTGTATTCACTCTTTGCTCATACAGTGTATACTGTATTGAACATCTTATGTCTTTGTAATGATCAAGAGCATCACTAAATTGACTTCTAGAAAGATCAGATTCAGTTACACTTTCATTAGTGTATGAGTGCCCAAAGCCTAGATAGAAATAATTGAAGATCTGTTTTTCACAGTATTGGAAATTTCCTCATCTCTGTCATTTTTTTTTCTTTATATTTTTTACAGAGGGATTTTGGCAATTGCTTGGAGCATGGCAGATCCTGAATTGTTACTGAGCTGTGAAAAAGATGCAAAGATTCTCTGCTCCAACCGAAATTCAGGAGAGGTATGAGGAGGAAATGTTTCTCGGTCCTATAGAAACTGTTATTTCCAGTGAAATGAGTAATTTTCCATATGGATTTTGTAGTGCATTTGAATAAGTCAAGATATGACAAAATAAGAAGTGGGTATGAGCTGGGCTTGGTGGCACACACCTATAATCCTAGCACTTGAGAGGCTGAGGCAAGAGGATCATTGTGAGTTTGAGACTAGCCTGGGCTACAAAACCAGCTCAAACCTGGCTTGAACTGCAGAGTGAGACCTTGTCTCCAGAAGACCAAAAAAAAAAAAAGAAAAAGTGGGTATGAAATGCTAATTCAGTGGAGATTGTCTTCCAGAAACATTATCTAAGCTCATTTCTTTCAATCCAAAACCTAATCACTGAAATAGTACATACAAAGCTAGTAATAAGTATCTCATTTCCAAAATTGTGTTCATTACCTACCCTCAGAAATACTCGTTTAGGACAGATGTGGCACACGCCTATAATCCCAGCATTTGGGAGTCTGAGGCAGGAAGATCATTGCGAGCTCAAGGCCAGCCTGAATTGCATAGCAAGACCCTGTCTCAAAAAGACAAAAAAATAAAAGAAAACCAAATACTTGTTTAGGAGCTGGGCCAGCTCAATAGCATGCACAAAGCTCTGGGTTTATTCTATTCTCTAGTACCACAGAGAAAGCCAGCAATAATGAAAGTACTACTTACTTTGTTTTATTTTACATGTGATCTGTGAAAATCACTATCTATGTTATATGCTGTGGAGAAGGACATTTGTTAGTTAATCTTTCAATGCATTGCCTCAGGCCTAACCTAGCCTTGATTGTTGGGTTCTCCAGGAAGTCTAGCAGAAGCCTGGTAAGCCCGGGCATGGGGCATCCACACTAAATGCTTTGCTGTGATATGCAGAAAGGAGTGGTGACATGATGGTTATCTAGTCAGGTCTCATGCCTATGGTAATGGAGTTGTATTCTCCCTGCTAAAATGGTTGATAGCCACCCATTAACTCAGCTGCCTCTTTTGTTCTTTCTCAATAAAAGATTACTGAAAATGCTACTGAAGGCTGCAGTCCAAGAGGCTGTAAGCCCCCGGTCCCATAATTTTGTCTCTCTTGTATTTCTTTTTCCTCTTTCTTTTCTATTCATCCACGGATACCTCATTCTCGGGGCCTGTTCACCCAGGACAGAAATGGATCTAAGACCAACAACACTGGAATATGGGATAGAGGTCGGTTGAGGATTGTGCAAACTTGGGGTAGAGATTATGCTTGTGTTTTTCCAGAGAATGCTGAGTGACCTATCTGGGTACCAGAGCATGCTGTCAGGCTATATCAAGAACCCAGATCTGCAGAAAAAGTTGATTCTACCTTTCAGGAAGAGCCCTGTGACAGTGACACTGATACAGGAAAATAAATCTCCCAACCTGAATGATACCAGACGAGTTCGTGTTCTCTAAAACCAAAGAATGAATTTTAGGAACAATGGAGGTTAAGAGCAGAATATATTTACGGAGAGAAAGAAAGCTTCTGTCCAAGAGAGGGACAGAAGGGGGGCCCGAGTGGGTTACCCCCCTGACTAACTTTTCTAAGGACTTTTATAGAGAAAAGCCATGAGGTGAGGCGGGTCCAAGGTAGGGGAAATGGACAAAACTATGGTCAGCCAATAAGATTGCAGATATAATTGTCCAGGTAAGACTGAGTGGACTGGGATCAAATGGGGAAGTGAGTCACATAGCAAGCGGACATGAATATAGATCAGGGGCTTTTCCTGTGGGGGCCGGGCTAGTGACTCTTTCTGGCTTTTTAGAAGGTGGTTGTTACTTCTTTAGAATATCAATTCTGACATTTACACCTAGGGAGGTATGTGGGTGTATTAGTTTAGCACTCTTTGTCTTAAGGTCTTTTTTTTTTTTTTTTTTTGTGGTACTGGGGATCGAACTCAGGACCTTGTGCTTGCCAGGCAGGCACTTATTCCACTGAGCTATATCCCCAGCCCTGTCTTAATGTCTTGCCCACAGGTCTGTTGGCTCCTTCAGGTCTCTTGGCTCCTTCGAGGGCCTGGGCCTGTCCGACTGCCTATAATATTTTATCTAACTCAGCTGCCTATAACAACACTACAAAGACAGTTTTATAGCGATAGAGAACAACAAGGCTAGATTCAACATGGGGCCTATTGAAAAAATTGACATAAATGGAAATCTAAGATCACAATAGGTAATAAAGGATATAGGGATATAAAGCTGAACGTTACCAGTATTCTTAAGAGGGTAAAACATAAAATATACATATTCATTATAGATAAAAGATTCTATACCTTCCAAAGTTGTTCTAAGATATCTGCTAATTGACAAAATCTGACAAGACTATTTAAATTACAAATTTCTAAAATTGTAATAGAATTACTATACTTCAAATTGACCAAAAGTGTATTTGAGTGCACTCTGATTTTGTAAACATGTTTGTTTGTTCTGTGTACTTGTTTACGTGCTTGCCTGTCATTCAGTGAACAGCTGTTCCCTTTATTTTGAGCTCAGCCATTTTTCTTTTCTCATTGGCTCTTAATACAATGGGGTCATAGATTTTAAAGCACGCATTCACCTGAGTTACCAGCTGCTTTAAACGATATCAAAAGTAAGATATTTAACTACAGTCCTTAGGATGAGGAAAAATTATTGGGTCGGACTCCAGTTGGTGAATAGAGGAATGGCCAACCTCTCTTCATTAGTAAGGAGCCCCCAGTGATCTTCATACTCTCTTGGGAGACACTACAATCCTGGGGTCATTTGGTCAGAAGAAAGTTTTTCAGTAAAAGTTTACAGTAAGGTTTTCTGATTAAAAGATATTCTTTGGTACAAAAGCAAATTGAGAAACAAAATAATGACAATTTGTTGTTGCTAATTTCATGGTGTAGAAAATCTAATCATGCCTTCCAAATGTACGGTACTCTAAAATGTAAAACTGCAATTGATAGACATCTGCCTTTCTCTTGTGCTTCAGATATGTATCATAAGAGGTTCATGTCGGACCAACATGAAGTTATGTAAATGCTACTTTCTTCACAAGAACTGATGTGATGTATACGCGATGTATATGCCAGTACATTTAGAGATACTTGGATATTAAACAGCCCAGGCAATGTTATCAATTTCTTCTATGTGAACAAATTGCAAGAATTCATGTGCACATTTTACAATGCAGCATGAATGCATTTTTATATGGCTTTGAGCTCCATAGAAGCTTTGTGATCAGTGCCATATAGTTCCTACAGGGACCTCATGTGGAAATGTGAACCTGGGATTGCTCACATGTGTTTGCACATGCGCCGAGTACATGTTACAGTACATATATATTAAATGCTCCTTATATATGAGTACATATGTGTTGCATGTCCATACATATTACTCTACATATGTGTAACTCCATGATTATGTTATTTTGGTGTATTACATGCATGTATTGACATACCTGCCTAAACATTTATGAAGATACATGTTATTGTACAACATGATACATGTCCATACATGTTACTGCAAATACAGGTAATTATACAATTGAGTTATACCAGTGTACAACAGGAAATCCAATTTGTATGAAGAACTTCCAGAAATATTTACATACTGTAAGAGTGATGTTCTGCATATTGTATGCAACTGGGCCTAGGCCCAAAATGGGGAACTAAAACATATGGTTTTCTTCGCAAGGACTCATATGTGTATTTGAGAAGAAAGTGTGAATGCATTTTCATGTGGCTTCAAGCTGCATAGAAGCTTTGTGCTCAGTGCCATATATTTCCTATAGGGAGCTCTTTGTGAAAAGGTGAGCCTGGGATCGTTCTCATTTGTTTGCACAGGGCTGAGTATAAGATACTGTATATATGTTACATGCTCCTTATATATGAGTACATATGTGCTACAGGTCCGTACATGTAACTGTACAGGCGTGTAACTGCATGAGCATGTTTAGTGTATAACATGCATGTTTGTTCATATCTGCTTGTAACATGTATGTACATACATGTTCATGCACATGCATGACATATGTCCATACATGTTAATGAAAATGATGTACTTTTACGATCGGGTTATAGCAGTGTACCAACAGGAAATCAAATTTATTTACAGAACTTCCTGCAGCATCCACATACTGTCAGTGGGGAGTTCCACTTGTTTCATTGAACTGGGCAAAGGCCTACACTGGGTTAGCTACACATATGCTTTTCTTGCATGGACTCATATGCACATTTGGCAATGAAGTGTATGTGCTTTTTTCTGTGGCTTTGAGCTACATACAAGCTTGGTCCTCAGTCCTATATATATCCTACAGGTAGTTCTTCGTGGAAATGTCAACTTGGGATTGCTCACAAATATTTGCACATAGGCCACATACATGTTACTCTACATATATGTTACATGCTCTATATATGTTAACTGTACATACAAATTACATGTCCATATGTTATTGTACATATGTTTCACTGCATGATCCTGTTATTTCAGTAGTATTACATGCATGTATACACATACCTACATATACATGTATATACATACATTATACAGTGCTAGCAAGCATTTACAACTTATCCAAGGTTGGGCTGTGCACAGTTTCGTGACATAAGTAGAAGGAAACTCTTAATAGTGTGGGAATGTTCCAGCAAGTTATGGGCAGAAGTTACTTTCACTGAACACAGGTTTCACAAGATCTCACAGTAACATGTGAAGAGCCTGTATACAAGTCAATATGAGGCAAACTGCTCTTTGTTTTGCTAAGAGGATCCCATAGTAAGAAACCCATGTCCCTTTCCACAGTGCTTCCCTACTCTTACCCAAAGGGTTGCAACATATTCATTCTTTGCGGTCAATACATATATAAGTGAATGAAATGGAATGTTACTCAACCACAGTGCTAGCAAGCATTTGCAACTTACCCACCATTGGGATGTGCACAGTTTTATGACATAAGTAGAAGGAAATACTCAGCAGTTTGGGGATGTTTCAGCAAGTTATGTGCAAAAGTAACTTTTGTTGTACACAGGTTTCACAACATCTCTTAGTAACATGTGAACAGTCTGTATAAAAGTCCCTATTAGGCAACCTGCTCTGTGTTTCCCTAAAAAGATCTCATTGTAAGAAACCTATGTACCTTTCCACAATGCTTCCCTACTGTTTCCTGAAGGGTTGGAACACGTTTACTCTTTGTGTCCAATATGTACAGAAGTGCATGCAATGGAATGTTACTCAACCACAGGGCTAGGAAGCATTTACAATTTACCCAATGTTAGGCTGTGCATAGTTTCATCAAATAAGAAGGCAACACTTAGCAGTTTGGGAATGTTTCAGCAAGTTACGTACAGTAGTTACTTTCCTTGTACATCGGTTTCACAAGATCTCTTAGTAACATGTGAAGAGATTGTATAGAAGTCCATATAAGGCATAGTGCTCTCTAAACAGAGAGCACCCAAAGAAGATCTCATTGTAAGAAACCTATACATCTTTCCATAATGTTTCCTTACTGTTCCCCAAAGGGTTGAAACACATTCACTTTTTGCAGTCAATAGGTATATAACTGAAAGCAATGGAATGTTACTCAGCCACAGGGCTAGCAAGCATTTTCAACTTACCCAATGTTGGGCTGTGCACAGGTTCATGACATAAGGAGAAGGCAACACTTAGCAGTTTGGGAATGTTTCAGCAAGTTATGTGCAGAAGTTACTTTCCTTGTACATGGGTTTCACAAGATATCATAATACCATGTGAAGAACCTATACACAAGTCCATATCTGGCAAACTGCTCTGTGTTTTCCTAAGAAGATCTCATTGTAAGAAACCTATATCCCTTACCACAATGCTTCCCTACTTTTCCCCGAAGTGTTGCAACATATTTGGTCTTTGCAGGCAACGCATATATAAGTGAATGCAAAGGATGTTACTCAGTCACAGTGCTGGCAATGATTTAAAACTTACCCAATGTTTGACCATGTGCAGTTTCATGATATAAGTAGAAGACAACACTTAGCAACATGGGAATGTTTCAGTGTGATACGTGCACAAGTTACTTTCATTGTACATGGGTTTTTCAAGATATCTTTGTACCATGTGAAGAGATTGTATACAAGTCAATATCACGCAGACTGCTCTGTGTTTTCCTAAGAAGATCTCATTGTAAGAAACCTATATCCCTTTCCACAATGCTTCCATACTGTTCCCCGAAGTGTTGCAACACATTCACTCTTTGAGGCCAATCTCTATATAAGTGAATGCAATGCAATATTACTCAGCCCCAGTGCTAGCAAGCATATACAACCTATGCAATGTTCAGGTGTGCAGTTTCATGACATAAGTAGAAGGGAACACTTAGTAGTGTGGGAATGTTTCAGCAAGTTATGTGTAGAAATTGCTTTTGTTGTACACGGGTTTCACAAGATCTCATAATAACATAGTGAAGAACCTATATACAAGTCCGTATCTGGCAAACAGCTCTGTGTTTTCCTAAGATCTCACTGTAAGAAACCTATATCCCTTTCCCAAATGCTCCCATACCATTCTGTGAAGGTTTGCAACACATTCACTCTTTGCAGCCAATATGTATAGAAATGAATGCAATGGAATGTTACTAAGCCACAGTGCTAGCAAGCATTTATGAACTTCACAATGTTGACCCCAGTCTTGGAACACCTTTAGAGTGCCTGCTCCCATGAGACTGTCCCACAAGGAGGAAGCCTGGCTTAGTGGCGCCCCTGGAGCAGCCTTTCCAGCAGACCACTTGCCAGGAAAGGCCTGCATCAGAGCACTGCCCAGCAAGACAACATTCCCCCACCACCACAGGTGTGGTCTGAAACTGGCACCATTGCAATTGCCTGGGGTTTCTGGGCCCATTGATTCACAGTCTGCTACCATTTGGGGATAATTTTGATATCCAGGAAAACTAGGGTCGCTAGAGTCCTTTGTGAGTTACCTGAGTAGTTTGTAGCTCAACACTTTTCATCTGACATCCAAAATGACATGACAGAGGGGCAAAATGCAGTCTCAGAACTCTACTCCATTCAGAACAAGTCCAAGAAACAATGATATAGGAGAACTAGGAAGCCACAGTGCATCTGAAGTAAGGAAACAACTCCATCAGGCCATAGAAGAGATTAAATCTGAAATAATCTCTCAGGCAAAAAATGAAGTCAAAATAATAACGGAAGAAATTCTCTGAACATATAGAGAAGAAACAGATAAAAGAATACAAGAACTTAGGAAAAAATGGAAATGTTACATGAGCAATTTAGGAGTGAGTTAGAATGCATGAAACAGACTCAAAGAGATTACCAGGAAATGAAAACTTCAGTTGAAAGCTTGCAGAACTGATTGAATGAAGCTGAAGATAGAATTTCAGATTTTGAAGACAGCATGGTGACTGTGAAAGGAAGGATCTCTTAAAGTTATCAAGGATCCAGGAAATATCAATCCAACAGCTGCAAGATGAGGCAAAAAGAAATAATATCCAAGTAATAGGAGTTAATGTAACAGCAGGAGGCAACACAAATGATATAAAAAGAATATTTGCAGAAATAATAGCAGAAAATTTCCCAAGCCCTGTAAAAGATACTTAAGTGCAGTTAAACGAGGTATATAGAATTCCAATGAGCCATAACCCAAATAAAACCACACCCACATATAATAGTCAAGATCCCAGACATCCAGCAAAAGAACACTATATTAAAAGCTGCTAGAGAAAAGACACAGATCACCTATAAAGGAAAGCCCATCAGAATCACAGCAGACTTCTCAACAGAAACCATGAAATCAAGAAGAGCTTGTAGCAAGGTATTACAGATTCTGACACAAAACAGCTTCCAACCCAGGCTGATGTATCCTGCAAAACTATCCTTCAAATTCAATGGAGAAATAAAATATTTCCACGACAAAGAACTGAAGAAATTCATAAGTGTCAAAACAACATTACAAAAAGTATTAAAGATATGCTAGACAGAGAAAAAAGAGGCCACAATCTCAAGAACAGCAACAGAAAGGAACCCTCAAGCAAAACAAGCAAATAAACAGATAGCAAAAGTATGAAAGCAACAACAAGTAAATAGCATGACAAGAATAAGCCAACATATAACAGTTAGAACCATTAATGTAAATGGACCTCAATTCACCAGTGAAAAGAAACAGATTGGCAGAGTGGATTAAGAAACAAAACCCAATGATATGCTGAATACAGGAAACACATGTTACCCAAAAGGAAATCCACATACTGAAAGTTAAAGGATGAAAAACAATTCTCCATGCAAGAGGTTCCCAGAAAAAAGCAGGGGTAGCTATTATGTTTGCAGACAATGTAAACTTCAAACCAAAAACAATCAAAAGAGATAAAGAAGGCCACTACATACTAGTTAGGGGAAAGTTACAAGAGGAAGAGATAACAATCCTAAACGTACATGCACCAAGTACTGGAGCACCAAACTATATAAGACAAATCTTAACAGACATGGAAAATCCAATAATTAATAACACTATTGCAATAGGGGACCTAAACACCCCTTTAACCCAAAGAGACAGGTCAACTGGACAAAAACTCAGCAAAGAAATAACACACCTGAACCAAAGGTGCAAATAAATGGATTTAGTAGGTGTATACAGTGTTCCACCCCACAACATCAAAATACACATTTTTCTCAGCTGCACATGAATCTTTCTCTAAAATAGACCACACTCTAGCCCATAGAGCATACCTACCTAAATGCAAAAGAACTGAAATTATCCCATGCATATTATCTGACCACAGTGCAATGAAATTGGAAATTAATGACAAAGGAAATTCCAAAAACTCCATATACACTTGGAAATTAGACAACAACCTCCTGAACAACCAATGAGTCACACAAGAAATTAAAGAAGAAATTTAAAAATACCTACAAACTAATGAAAATGCAAATACAAACTACTGGAATCAGTGGGATTCAATGAAAGCCGTCCTCAGAGGGAAATTTATAGCAATGAACTCACATATACAGAAAACAGAAAGAGCAAATCAATAGCCTAATGCTACACTTCAAACTTTTAGAAAAAGAAGAAGCCAAACCAAAACCCCAAAGAGGGTAGGAGATTATAAAACTCAGGGCAGAAATCAATGCAATTAAGATGAAGAAAACACTACAACAAATAAGTGAATCAAAGACTTGGTTCTGCTAAAGAATAAATAAAATTGATAAACTCCTAGCCAACCTTATCAAAAAAAGAAAGGAAGAACGCAAATTCATGCAATAAGGAAAGAAAAGGATGAAATCACTACAGATTCTACAGAAATTCAAAAGATCATTAATACCTACTTTGAAAATCTTTACTCCCAAGGCAGAGAAAACTCAGAAGAAATGAACAGATTCCTAGAATTGTACAAATTATCAAAATTGAATGAGGGAGATGCAAAAATCCTGAACAACCCAATATCAATTAATGAGATTGAGAATGTCATAAAAAACTTACTGACAAAGAAAAGCCAAGGCCCTCATGGATTCACAACAGAATTCTATAAAACATTCAGCAAAGATTTAATAGCAACACTCCTCAAACTCTTCAATGAAATTGAAAAGGAAGTAATTCTCCCTAACTCATTTCTGGAAGCAAGTATTATACTGATACCAAAACCAGAGAAGGACCCAACCAAGAAAGAGAACTATAGGCCAATCTCCCTAATGAATATAGATGCAAAGACACTCAATAAAATACTAGCAAATAGAAAGCAGCGAGTCATAAGGAAAATTATGCACCATGACCAGGTTGGATTCATTCCAGGAATGCAGGGATGGTTCAATATTCGCAAATCAATTAATGTAATACATCATATCAATAGAGCCAAAGACAAAAAACACACGATCATCTCAATAGATGTGAAAAAAGCTTTTGATAAATTCCAACATGCATTCATGTTAAAAACCCTAGAAAAAATAGGAATAGATGGCCTCTACCTCAATCTGATCAAAGCCATCTATGACAAACCAACAGCCAACATCATACTAAATGGACAAAAACTGAAAGCTTTCACTTTAAACTCAGGAACAAGACAAGGATGTCCACTGTTACCACTCCTATTCAACATAGTTCTGAAAGCATTAGCCAGAGCAATTGGACAAAAGAGAGAAATAAAAGGAATAAGGATAGGAAAGGAAGAAGTAAAACTATCACTATTTGCAGATGACATGATACTTTACATGGAAGACCCCAAGAACTCCACGGGGAGATTCCTTCAAATAATTGACAAATTCAGCAGAGTAGCTGGATAAAAAGTCAACATTCCTATACACAAACAACAAACAGACTGAGAGAGAAATTAAGGAAACCATACCTTTTAAAATAGCATCCAAGAAATTGAAATATTTAGGAATCAATCTAACAAGGATGCTAAGTATTTATTCAATGAAAACTACAGTACTCTGAAAAAAAGAGATCAATGAGGATTTCAATAAATGGAAAAACATTCCCTGCTCATGGTTAGGAAGAACAAACATTGTGAAAATGGCCTTACTACCAAAATTGTTACACAGATTCAATGCAATTCATATTAAATTACCATTAGCATACATCACAGATCTAGAGAAAACATGCCTTAATTTCATCTGGAACCAGAAGAGACCCAGAATAGCAAAGGCAATCCTGGGCAACAAGGACAAATCAGGTGGAATCAGAGTCCCTGACCTGAAATTATATTACAAAGCTACTGTAATAAAATCAACCTGGTACTGGCTAAAAATCAGACCTGAGGATCAATGGAACACTCTGGAAGATGCAACCGAAACAAAGACACTCAGCTACCTAGTATTTGACAAAGAGGCCAAACCAACTCACTGGAAGAAAGATACCCTCTTTAATAAATGGTGCTGGAAAAATTGGCTTGCCTCTTGCCAAAGACTAAAAATAGACCCAAGTCTATCACCATGCACCAAACTCCAGTCAAAATGGATCACCGATCTCAATATTAAAACAGAAACTCTAAATCTATTGGAAGAGAAGGTAGGTAAAAATCTTGAAGCCATAGGAATAGGCAGAGAGTTCAAGAAGAAAAGTCAAACTGCAAGGGGAACACTTCAAAGAATCAATAACTGGGACCTCATTTTACTGAAAAGTTTTTGCACATCTAAAGAAATCACCAGCAAAGTAAGAAGAAAATCCACAAACTGGGAAAAAAATCCTAGCTGGCTGTCCCTCAGACAAAGGTCTTCTATCTAGAACATACAAAGAATTAAAAAACATGAACCTTTGCAAATTCAAAGACCCAAAGCACATTGCTCAGATAAAGAAATACAAATGGCAAATAAATAGTAAGAAAATGTGCTACATCTTTAGTCATTCAAGAAATGCAAATAAAAACAACACTGAGATTTCATCTCACC
>PVLD010018188.1:0-39718 GCA_004027595.1 Dinomys branickii | reverse complement strand
CATGGCTTTAGCACTGGATGCTGTAATCCATAAAGCTATCCTTATTTTTGTGGACACATAGACGATTAAGGAACTACAAAATTATATAGAGCATAGAAGGGAATTATCTCTGAATGCTAATTTACCTAATGTTACTTTCCCAATTATTACTCTATTATACCCATGGTGGCTCGCTTGAAAATTCAAATTCTCTCCTCCCTCATCTCCGTTGCTCTACCTCGTACTTATGAACTCTCACCTTGGGAGGAGACATAGCTGCCTCAGACCGTACTATACAAGCTGTCGTGTTTGGGGTGGAAAAGCACGCACACCCATCGCGGACCTCCCGTCTCCTCTCCGCCTTCGTACTGCATAGGGTGGGGGCGGATGTGAGTGGGTTCTGTTCGCCCTCTGTGGCGTCTCTTGTCAGCCCCCGGCGGGGCCGTTCGCACCCGCAAGCTGGCGTCCCTGACTCGTGTTTTATACTTTTCACTGACTGTATTTTTTTTTTTCTTTTCTTCTGATTCATTGTCTTTAAAACTTATTTCCAGCTGGGCACGGTGGCAAACGTGTAATCCCAGTACTCAAAGAGGCTGAGGCAGGAGGATTGTCATGAGTTCAAGGCTAGTCTGAGCTACATGGCAAGACTATCTCAAAATACCAAACAAATAAAAACAAACAGATTTCTAAACTTTATCTCCCTTCCTTCCACTTTTTTTTTTTTTAATCCTCTACTTTTTTTGAGACAGGGTCTCACTGCATAGTCCAGGCTGGCCTTGAACTCCCTATATAATAGCCCAAGCTGGCCTCAAACTAAAGATCCTTCTGCCTCAGACTCTGCTGGAATAAAAGGCCTGTGTCACTATACCTGGCTCTAATTTAATTACTTTTTAACTCTTGAAGAAGGTCTAGGACATCGCTCTCTAGGGAGGGGCTCTTTCCACCCACTGCTTGGTGGAATGAGCCTCTTGTGCAGGAGCCAGAGGCCAAGTACCCTAGGGCTGAGTGGGGGATGGCAGAATGGGGCAGCTGAAGCTGTGGGTGTGAGGGTGACAGGAAGGGCAGCAAACTAAGGCCTGTTCAAAGGCATTTAGCTCGGTCAAAACAAAAACCCCAAGACTCCCTGCAGAGCAAATGCAATGGGACAGGGAGGCACCTGGGCCCTGGGCCCCCAGTTTGGACTCCACTGTGGAGCAGGAGACTCAGCTCCAGAGGGACATGGACGCCTTCTAGTTTCAGCCTCTGTTTTCACAAGAGAAACCTATGGCCAGGAGTGGTGGCGCACGCATGTAATCCCAGCACTTGGGAGGCTGAGGCAGGAGGATCAGTGTGAGTTCAAGGCCAGTCTGGGCTACAGAGTGGGCTTAAGACCAGCCTGAACTGCATAGTGAGACCCTGTCTCCAAAAAAGAAGAGAACCCATGACTGAGAGAGGACTGCTTTAGAAAGGGCCAGACCAGAGTCTGGATCCTGCACCAAGACTTGGGCCCTCTTCTACCTCCCCGGAGCTGCAGACATGTTTCCCTAGGGTAGCGTAGGCTTCCAAGTTTACATATGAATCTTTTTAAAACTATAAATGTGTTTAATTTCATCTTACTGCCCATTGATAGCTCCGGTATTTTTCTATTTGATAATAGTTGCCACTTCCCAACAAAACTCCAAACTCAATAGCTGGTGGTAATGTTGCTATACATGCCTACTAGCTTTTTAAAATTGCAATTAGGCTGGGCATGGTGGTGACACCTGTAATCCCAGTATTTGGGAGGCTGAAACAGGAGGATCACTGCCTTTGAGGCCAGCCTGGGCTACAAAGTGAGTTCAAGGCCAACCTGAACTACATGGTGAAACCCTGTCTCAAAAACACAGATAAAATGATTAAAATTCTTCCGATTAAAATGCCAAAGGAATCGACCTGTGAGCATTCTTGTAACTATGCTTCTGTTGGTGTCTATGGAACTTGACATGTCTTGGGAAAGACTAAGCTTTTCGTTGGGCTAGGCTGGCATCTGCAGTGAGAAGTTAGGTGATTTTAGAACTCTTTTCTCTCTCTCTGTTTTTGAGCCAGTCTCACTGTGTAGTTTAGGCTGGACCTGAACTTGAGGCAATCCTCCCATCTCAAAAAAAAAAAGTAAAGTTCAATAAAATTCCATCAAGTCTAGTTCAGATTTGCTAGGAACAGCACGTAACAATGGATCAGGTTAGAAGGACATTAGGCAGACACAGGCACCATCACTAGAGCCACATTCTGATCACCACTGAAAGAACTCAACGCAGTGTCTTGGTCCTCTTAGATCTAACTACATCTAGCAAGCTCAGCAAGTGCGCAATTGTGAACTGAGCCAACTGGCGGTAGGCAGAGACACTGCTCCCTGTGACGGTCCAGTCTCCAGGACAGAAGCTGGCGAGGTTGTATGGCTTGTGTAACCCTAATAAACACTGTTTATAGTGGTGTTTAAGAGAGATCAGTCAAGGGGTAGTTTACATCTCCTTGTTCCTCACAAAGATGAACTCTTGCCAGTGCCTCCTTCCTGTCGCAATGAACGCAGTTTCTTTATTTTCCAAAGAGATAGCAAAAATTCTTCTTCTCTATTTGGATTGAGAACCCAACCAGCAGCTGGGCCCCAAGAGGTCTTTACTGCATGTATTTTAATCCTATACTATAATAGGGCAATAGGCATTTCCCTGCTTCTCTTTAAGTAAACAAAGGTTTCTGGAAGGAGAAGGCACAGCCCTAAGTCAGCAGAACTAGTGGCACTGGAATGGCAAGTCTTACACACAACTGGGACCGGCAGTCAATCATCAGTGAAGCTGGAAGTGGAAGGGAGCCCATCTCGGCAGCTCTGTCCACCTAGGGCTCAGACATAACAGGATGAGAAAATGCCCATCAATAGGACACTCAACTATTTTAAGCATCTAGCTCAACTCTGCTTACTGCTTATGTTTATTTAAGACACCTATGTTGATCTTGGCGGGAACACTCCGCAAGTTCAAATGGGTTTCTGGGAAAAAGTTAAGAATTGAAGCAATTTCAAATGGTAAAGCAGTCATTTCCTTTCGCTCAGGTTCTCCACCCAAATATAAGGCTTTCCTTTCAGAACACGGAGACCACTGGAATGTGTTACAGGCAAGTTGCTGCTTGCGGCACAGTATGAACAGTGTGCTAAGAAACACTGGGACTGTTCACTCCAATTAGTATGCTTCTTCAGGTTTTCTGAAATGGGTTTCACTGCTCCACGAAGAACTACTACAGAATTTAGATCTCAAATGACTAAAAGTCCCTATTCAAAGAGAAATCACATATTCACAATTTAATCACACAACAAACAGTTTCTTCATAGTTCTGGGTATCTTTCTACTGTATCATAATCATCTCAAGTGCAGGTCACTCACTGATTTCCCATTTTCCAAGGTGCAGGGAGCATTCACTGACTGCTCAGGGAATGAATGGGACTTTCGCAGTTGCAGACGCTACATTCCTTTGTTTCCCTCCTGTCTCCAGGGAAAGGTCCTAAGGCATTTATCCCATGCTCAGTGTCTCACATCTACAAGCCAGAACATATTTGATAAGGTCTGTAATTACATAACTCTGCAACAGGTGAGGGTGTTTCCCCAGCCTGAGCCTGTAGGCTCCTGCAGGAGCATGATCAGCAGCCTGTGGAACTAACTACCTGCTCATGTTGGAGTCCTACACACTAAAAAGTTTTCCAAATATAATGGTGGGGACCCAGTAAGCTCCCCTGTAAAACCAAAAAGGATGTCAGGTGTGGTGGTGCACACCTATAATCCCAGTACTCTGGGAGGCTGAGGCAAGAGAATCCCAAGTTTGAGTACAGCCTGAGCAATTTAGTGACTTAGTGAGACCCTGTCTCAAATTAAGATAGGAGAGGGACACAGCTCAGTGCAGAGGCCATGGTTCAATCCTCCATACCGCCAAAACAAACAAACAACACTGAAAAGGATTCCCTACATTAACCACAGCTGGCACAATTGGTGATATTTACATTTACGAAAAAGCCAGAACTGGCCCTTTCACTTTTCCTGCCTTTTCAGTCCCAGATTTTTACACAGGAAAAACTCTGTACTATGCATATCTCTGTTGTGCTTCAATCCACAAAACTGTATCAGTACCACAGGTATTAGGTATCAACTATGAGCCAGCGGGCACGGAAAGGTATAAGATGTCCAGGACACGAAGCCTGGCTGTCCTTGAGGAAGAAACAGCATCACCCTACCATTCTACAGCTTAAAACACACCTGTACAATCGTTTCTTCAGTCACACTTTTCAGCACCCTTGTAGGATAAACACCATTTGTCATACACATTTTACACATGAACAAACTGTGGGCCAGAGGGGGATTCCCACACCCCAACTTCCTTCCTCTTTTGATATAGCTTCTCTTCCGGGGATACTAATGGTAAAGACAGGTAATAAGGAGGAGGACGAGGTGAACAAAGTGCCAATGGGAAGAAAAGAGCGTAAGTTCCAGGGTGGGGGCTGAGAGCAACTTGTGGGAAATGTGGCTTTGGCTGTGCCACTGAGATGACTTTTAGAGGTTAGAATATTCTCAGTCAATTAACAAGGATGAACAAGTCTAGGGATGAAACAGAAACGGGAGGAAAAGGGAGCGAGGAGAGTGAAACCAGGAGGGCTGGGGATATAGCTCAGTGGCAAGCACAAGGTCCTGAGTTCAATCCCCAGTACCGCCAAAAAAAAAAAAAAAAAAAAAAAAGAGAGAGACAGAGTGAAACCAGGACTTCTAAGCAAAGCCCTAAGGCAGGCAGGAGACACAACAGGGCTCATGTGGCCGGTGCCTGACTAGAAAGTGAAGCCGTGGCCTTCCCAGCCAGGCGGAATAGGAGCTTCCCACAGAAGGGCTGGGCTCTGCCGGCAGAACGGTGAAGAGCTAGCTCTGCGTTCCAGGTAGGTCGCATGCCGGTGGAAGAGCCCGTCCTTCAGAGCAGGGCGGTGCTTTCGGTGAGGTGCTTCTCCGGGCGGAGGATCACGCCGCTCACTGAGGACACTCATGGTCCCTGGCCATCACCCACTAATGTCTGTAATACTTTCCAGTCCAGACCACAACAACCAAAAATTTAAAAAGTCAGGCATGGTGGCGCACGCCTATAATCCCAGCACCTGGGATACACAGTGAGTTCAAAGACAGCCTGGACTACATAGCTGTCCTGGACTACACACTCTATCTCAAAAAATAAAATAAAAATTTAAAAACCCTCAGGGCCAGGGATGTAGCTTAACGACACAGCACCCACCTGACAAGTGTGAGGCCCTGAGTTCAATTCCTGGTACCAAAGAAGAAAGAAAAAACATAACAAAACAAAAAAATTCCCACTCACCTATTTCCAAACGCCCTAGGAGGTGGTACATTCTGCAGTTTTACACAATAGTTTCTGGTCCAGGTTCAAATTACGGGAGAAGAAAAGCAAGAAGACCATTAGAAATGTGTTGTGGGCTGGTGGTGTAGCTAGCATGCAGGGCTGGGTTTGATCCCCAGTACTGCCCCTGCAAAGTGAACTGTGATGATTTGGAGATGTCATGACTAGATTGTGAATTACAGAGACAGGGGAAAGAAAGGTATGAAGGAGGTAGAAGAGAATCGACAGGATTTGGCTTCTGTTAAACAGATGGAAGGAGAGAAAACGAATACCAGATTTCAAGCCTGTATTGAGAGTAACAATGACACTAACTAAGGAAAGGAGAAAATGAAACTATCAAGATCATTTTTAGCTGACTGAAACATCTAGGGTCTCTATGGTAACACAAACAAACAGTTAGAAATGTGGATCTGCTGCTCAACATGACCGAGGGAAAAGAAAGAAAACCGAAGCCAGACAAGGTAGCACTTTCCTACAGGCCCAGCACTGTGAGAAGCTGAGGCAGGAGGATCTCAAGTTTGAACCTAGGTTGGGCAACTTAGTCCCTGTCTCAAAATAAAATATTTAAACAAAGGATGAGGATGTAGCTCAGTGTGAAGGACCTGTGTGAAACTCCTAGTACTGGAAAAAAAAAAAGAAAGATTAAAGGAGAAATTCAAAATAGAAAGAGCGCCTGGCGTGGTGGCGCACGCCTGTAATCCCAGCACTTGGGAGGCTGAGGAAGGAGGATAGTTGCAAGGCGGAGACCAGCCTGGGCTACACAGTGAGCTCAAGGCCGGCCTGAGCTGCATAGTGAGACCCGGTCTCAAAAACAAACAAACAAACAAACAGAAAGAATAGGACATAAGCAATAAACTAAATAGTTTCAACCTATTTAAAAAAGCTCCCCTGCCAGGCATGGTGGCTCACGCCTGTAATCCTCGCACTCAGGAGGCTAAGGCAGAAGAATCACCACGAGTTCAAGTCCAACATGGGCTACGTAGTGAATTCAAGGCCAGCCTGAACTGCATAACGAGACCCTGTCTCAAAAAACAACAACAAGAAAAATATTGCCCTTATCTCTGTAACAGTCCTCTTCAGTGTACCCCTCTGTATATCTTCGGTATACAGATACAGAAGAAAATGAGAGACAGATCAAAAAAGACAACAGGACACAAGCACAAAAAGAAAATACTATCTATGATACCTTTTTGGGTCTCCAGTGAAGACTGCAAGTGTTTTAAAATGTCTAAACATACAGCTTCTAAGCTTCCACAGGCTTACTCAGTGCACTCCAGTCCTTTCCCCTGCTCCTTCAAGAAAGTGCCTCCCTTTTGTCGTATATTATTCACCAAAGCTACTTAACTGAAAATTATTTTCCTTTCTCATAAGAAAGCTACTGCTGAGTTGGGGCTATAGCTCAGCAGCACAGTGCCTTTAGGGCAAGCACAAGGTTGAGAGTTTGATTCCTGGTATCAAAAAAAAAAAAGAAATAAACCTCCTGCTGAACTAATTACACACTCTTGAATATTTCTTCATATGGCTTCTATTTTACCCAGTGTTATGGTTTGACCGACAGTGTCCCCCAAAGGTCCCAGGACAGCACTACTGGAAGGTGTTGTGGGCTTTAAAAGGTGTACCCTAGTGCACCTTGGGGAATGGGGCTCAGGCCCTGGAAGGGCGCTGTGGGACTCTAGTCTTTGCCTTTGGGCCTGGCTTTCACCATCACACCTTCTGTTTCAAAACACACACACAAAGCCAGCTGTGACTGCAGAGAGCTCCTGAAAGGGCTCAGGGCTGCCCCCACCACCAGGCCAGAATCACACTTGAGGCCACTACTCCAAGTGGTTTACAACAGCACAAGTACAGATAGTTCCTCGAAAGAACTAAAATCACAATGGTTTGGCCTGTTCCTCTGACCTTCTTAGAGTCAATTATTTACTGAACACTTCTGGACACAAGAGCGTAACATATGATCAGGGGTAGCCAGCTGCTAAGACGGTCCCCGGTTATCCTACACCGCTCCGTCAGCACTGTGTGACCAAGAGAACAGAATGGAGGTGTGGGCACTTGGTGTCTGTCTGTCTTTTTCAGCTCATTTGTGTGTGGGAAGCCAGTTGTCAATTATGAACAGCTCTAGGAGGAGGTCCATGTGGTAAGGAACTGAGGCTTCTTGGTGACAGCTGAGCAAACTTGGAAGCCCTTGCCCAGCCCTCGTCCACAGCCGTGGCTGGTGGACTGACAGCAGCTTCATGAGCAACCCTGAGCCAGAACTTCCCAGAAAAGCCAAATCCCTGCTCCTCAGGAATGAAATAAGAAATACTGCTTTAAATCACTAAACTTGCCAGGCATGGTGGCACACGCCTATCATCCCAGCACTTGGGAGGCTGAGGCAGGAGGATTGTTGCAAGTTTGAGACTAGCTTGGGCTACAGAGTGAGCTCAAGTCCCGCCTGAACTGCACAGGGAGACCCTGTCTCAAAATGACAAAACATGAATAAATCAATTGCTAAACTTGGGGGTAGTTTTTTATGCAGCATGGATAACCAATACATATTTCTCTGCATCTGAGTTCAAAATACAGTTCCTCATTTTTTGTAAAGATACATACATATAAACTAACAATATAACTGACAATATAATTCAGTATCAATTAGTATTCTAGATGATAAAACCGAAGTTCACAATAGGAATTATTTTTTCTCTGAGCTGAAGAAAAAAATTCCATAAAGGAGTTAGAACTGCAAGTCATCGAGGCGGCGGGATTCAGCTAAGGAGATGGAGAGACTGCAGGAAGAAAAGAGACCAAGCGCTGGGTGTGGTTGCACATGGCTGTATCCCAGCACTCAGGAGGCTGAGGCAGGAGGATCATGAGTTCAAGACCAGCGTAGGCTACCTAAGTGAGCTCAAGGCCAGCCTGAAATGTGAGACCCTATCTCAAAAAGACAAAAAAAAAAAGAAATCAAGTATGGGAAAAGTTATGGCACAGCTTGTTGAAGAAGAGGAGTCTTGGGAAAAATTGGGAGATGAAGTGATAACTTTAAAGAGAAGCCAAATTAAGGAGAGATTTGAAAATAAGGTGAAGTTTAGGTTTTATCTTATAGGCAATGTACAGCCACGGAGGGCTTTTCACTGGGAAAACACAACACAATATGAGCAGCAATTACGACAGGTTCCAGAAAAGTCACCTCACCCTCTGTCCCCACCCTCTCCTTCCTGCCTACCCTTACTGACTTTATGAGCAACCACTAAAAATGACATCTTTACTCGTCTAATGACACTATCTCTGGGTCACACTTTTGACAGAAGGATATGAATTTAGAATAGAATAAAAGCATCTTTAAAAATCAATTAGAAAGAGAAAGACTCTAGAGCAATTCAAAAAATTCTAAATTCATCTATTTGTCAGAATAGTTTGCTTATAGTCTTGCTATTCACATTTATATCTTATAAACAATATCCTTCACATTAAAAAAATTTGTTATGCCAGGCGTAGTGGTGCACATCTGTAATCCCAGCACTTCAGAGGCTGAGGCAGAAGGAGCACTGTGAGTTCAAAGCCAGCACTGAGGGCTGGGGATTTAGCTCAGTGGCATAAGTGCCTGCCTGGCAAGCATAAAGTCCTGAGTTTAATCCCTGGTACTGCCAAAAAAAAAAAAAAAATAACAAAGCTAGCACTGGCTACACAAGTGTTCAAGGTGAGCATGCACTACATAGTAAGACCCTGTCTCAAAAATATCAAGAAGAAAAAAAAAAGTTTTATGTAGATGCCAGTCTAATTCCACATTTTTTGAGCATATAATACTATGTTTAAAGAATCATCTTGAGACTTAACGCCAATCTCTGGTTATTCTGTAGGCAGGCCTCAGAAACACCCTCATGCATATCTTCTTTTCTTTTCCCATCATGTCAAATGTTTAAAATGCTAAGCATGAGCCAGAAGTGGTGGCGTAAGCCTATAATCCCAGTACTCAGGAGGCTGAAGCAGGAGGACCACTGCAAGTTTGAGGCCAGCCTGGGTTACACAGTGAGCTCAAGGCAGCCTGGACAGCATAATGAGATCCTGTCTTAAAAAACAGAACACAAAAAAATCTAAAATTCTAAGCATAACATTTTAATTGCTTCGGAGTAGAGGAAAACCCCATGAAAAATCATAATATAAAATTACTAACAAAGCACCTACAATTTATTTATTTAGTGGTGCTGGGGGTTGATCTCAGGGCCTTAGGTAGGCAAGCACTCTACCCTGAGCTACACCCCGCCCTCACATTATTTTTGAACTCAGACTTTTTCCTAATTGTTGTTATAAATTTTATGTAACTCTTATTTTACATTCTTATCACTAAAAAGTTTGAGAAAATGCACACGTCCAAAACAGGTTCCAGGAGCACAAGCATCGGCGGGGTGAGACATGCACTCACAGTAGATACTCACTGTGTGAGAACCGCTGAGTAATTGGGGTTCCGGGGTACGGGTAAGTGCGGCTCTCCCACTGAATGTTTCCTTCCTGAACAGCCTTCATGAAACCATGGTAACACTGATGCGCTACTCCTAAACACAAAAGAACAAATGCCTCAGCCCAGACACTTAAACCCTGCAGGTAAAACTCTCATTTAGAACTATACTTTTTGTTATTTTGAGACAGGTTCTATCTGTGTAGTTCAGGCTGGCTTCAGTTCACTTTGTGGCCCAGGCTGGCCTCAAACGCACAGCAACTCTCCTGTCTCTGCTTCCCAGGTGCTGCGATTATAGGCACGTGCCAACACATCCTGGTCACATTTAAAACTACGAATGGGATGAAATACATATTTAAACAGTTCAAAACTAACCAAAATAAGGAGCAGCAGAAAATGTTAATTGTCTCATACTAAGTTGTATAACCATAACATATTTAAAGGAGAAAAGAGAAAAATTGGGAACCCAAAAATAAATGACCCAACAGAACTTGCAGTAAGCGCCCTTCTCCCCACCGTACCTTTGATAAGTCGGTACCACTGTTTGCAGACAAGGGCTGCTGTCTTGTGCTCCTGGTACGGTGAGAGGAAAGACAAGATATACTCCAAAACTTCTTCCGGCAGCTCCGACATAGACCTGCTGTGGCGAGGCTCCTCGGCCTCCAGTCCTGGGTGGGCGTTCTCATCTTGCTCCATTGTCCCTTCCGACGCAGTCTCCTCTTGGTCCACAGCCATGAAACTGTCATCTTCACTGTCCGAAGAGCTGGCCATGACATTCCACTCCAAAGCTGTAACAGGCAAGAAATGAACATGAGCACACAGCTGTCAGACTCAGAAACAACTGAACCTCCACGCCACTTGCAATTTCCTTTCCACTCTTGGCATGAAATCTTTTTTTGCACTTTCTCGCACTTGTTGTGAGCCATCTTAATTTAACAGGTGGGGCTCAAATACCAAGCCCATCCACAAAGGCTCCTGACTGCATATTTCTTTCTCCAGAAAACTAAATGGCAGCCAAGTCCTAGCATTACCTTAACACTGGAAAACTTGTTCTGCAATCATTCCTCTACCCCAAAAGATCTGGCAGGCTGGCAGATGACAACTACAGTAGCAAGTAACCTCTCCTGGCCGCTCACAATGATCCAAGACCTCCACCTCAGAAAATAAAACTAACTTTGGGTCCCACAAAAGTACTAATGTTCTCAGAGAGTGAATTAAGAAATAAGAATTTGGGGCTGGGCGTAGTGGTACACACCTATAATTCTAGCATTTGGGAGGCTGAGGCAAGAAGATTACTGTCTGGTATCACCCTGGGTTACTAAGCAAGTTCAAAGCCCAACTAACTACATACCTTGTCTCAAAAAAACCAAGGCGATGGGTGTAAGAGTTCTGGAAGTTGGTGGTGGAACACATCTGTAATCCCAGCCCTGGGGAGACTGAGCCGGGAGGAACACCAGTTCAAGGGCACCCTGAGGTACACAGCAGGGCCCTGTCTCAAATGCCAAAACAAAACAAAAGCAAAAGCAAACAAAGACATGTTTTGGGTGACAGAGTGCACTAGTATGCACAAGTATCTGTACTTACTCCCTAGTACTGCAAAAAACAAAACAGCTTTTCTAGTTTTCAAAAAAGATGATTCATGAGTTTGATTCCCAGTACAAAAAAAAAAAAGATGATTCATTTAAAAGGATAATTAACTGGATAAAATACCAAATACAGTATAAGGCTATACAGCAATATTTCAATAGGAAATAGCATAACACAAGCAATTAAAAAAAACCACTACCAGAAACCCAAATGCTCATCAACCACAGAACAGCATGGAGGCATAGGGCAGTAATCCTGGCACTTTGGAGGCTGAAGCAGGAGGACAACTAATTTAAGGCCAGCCTGGGCTACAGAAAGAAACAAAAAGGCCAGGTGTGGTGGCACACACACTCAGGAGGCTGAGGCAGAGGATTAATACAAGTTTGAAAGCACCCGCAGCTATAGAGTGAGTTCAGGACCAGCCTAAACTACATAATGAGATAATGAGACCCTATCAGTACTCAGGAGGCTGAGGCAGGAGTACTGCCAGGTGTTTGAGGCCAGCCTGACCTATACAGTGATTTCAAGGCCATAATGAATTTCATAGTGAGACCCTATCTTGAAAACCCAAGAGAAAAAAAGAAGCAAAACAAAAAACCAGATATGCGATGATACATTCACACAGTGGCATACTACAGAATCAAGAAGAATGACAGGTACAAAGAACAAATAGATCTCAGACAATGCTGTGCTGGACAAAGCATATACACACTGCATGATTACATCAAGTTTAAAACCAGGTGCATGCAACTAATTTATGCTGTTACAAATGAGGATGGTGGTTCCCCTGGGAACTCTGAAAAGTTTCCAAATACTGGTCAAATTGTTTCCTGATTGGGTACTTATCACATGGATGTGTTCTATGAAAAACTCACTAGGCTGAGTATTAATGCACTTCTCTAAAGTTTCCAAGTAAACTATTATCCCTAGTCGTTTCTGATAGAACCGAGACCCACATTCAACCAGACCAGACCTGACATGAGTCTTTACTGGGAGGAGTGGCACAGGGGTGAGAGGCTGCCCAGTGGACTAGGGCAGCCATGAGCTGAGTGAAGTGAGGGCTTTTTAAGCTTTTCTTTTTTTTTTTTTTTTTGCGGTACTGGGGATCGAACTCAGGACCCTGCGCTTGCTAGGCAGGCGCTTATTCCACTGAGCTATATCCCCAGCCCCCTTTAAGCTCTTTTTCAGGGGTGTCTGCAGGCCAGAATAGCCTGAGCAGGGTGGGTTGTCTGTGGGTCAGAACCACCCAAGCTAAGTGGGTTGTTGGTCCCCCAAAGCAGATGAGGGCAGGGTTGGCTTTTGTGGCCAAGGGGGGAACTGAAGTGGAACAGGTAAGAGAAGGAAAGAAATACTGAGTGTTAAAGTTATCCCATGGGGGGGCTGGCTGCCTTGTGACTTATCATCCCAGACTTAACCTAATAGGGATAGGGGTGATGTGTCTTTTCAGTAGCTACTTCCTGCTTGAGGAGGGGTGTTATTAAGTCTGTTTCTGGGGCGTCAGTCAGAAGTGGCTGAAATTGGAAATCTGAAAGAAGCATAAGGTTAAAATTTGGGTTGTTAATTTTTGGACCGTGTTGCGAATGAGGGAAAAAACACAGGGTGCTTCGAGAAGGTGCAGCATTCTGCTAGACCAACTGAGATCTGCAAGGCTAGAGGCTCCCAGGACTCCTGCCAAGACTGGTGTTCCCAGGATTACCCCGATGGAGATGCTACGTCGGGAGCACTCAAGTGGGTAGAGGAATCAGTCAGTGTAGGTCTGGAGATTGGGGAGAACTGGGAGGCAGGTCATGTTAGAGGGGTAGTAGGGATAGAAGGAGGATTGCATAGGAAGAAGTGAGGGTGATGGAAGAACTGGAGTCTGATTACAAGGGAACTAGGGGAGCTGGTTGATCCATAGCAGGTGAGATTAGCAGGAGATAAAGCCAGGGGGGTTGGTGAAGTGGGAATTGATTTGTGCATGGGGTAGTTACTGGGCTGAACCTGCAAAGGGGCTCAGTTTTTGTCAGGCTTTGGTGAACATTGGTCTGCATAGGCTTGGAAGAAGTGAGGGGTAAGGGAGAGAAGAGGCAAGTAGTTAGTGAGAGGGCTTGGAGCAGCAGGGGGAGCTGGAGGAGAAATGAGTTCGAAGGGGCTGAGGCCAGAGGATTGGCGGGGTCAGCGTGGAGCTGGGTCAGGGCCATAGGCAGGAGGGATGGCCATGACTCCTGAGTTTAGGGAGCTGCACCTTAGGGAGATGGTTAGCTTTTTGTACCCTACCTGAAGACTGAGGGCAGTAGGGAGGGCGCAGGGCCCAGTGGATGCTGAAGGCCTGTGAAATGTGTTGGGTGACTTCGGAGATGAATCCTCATCCATTGTCTGACTGGACGGAATGGGGTAGGCCAAAATGGGGAATGATTTCTGTGAGAAGCATCGTGTGATGGTGTCTGCTCTTTCATGTGAGGTGGGGCAGAGTTTCCACCCAGGTATGTATTGGAGTTTTTTGTGCCTAGGCATGTGGGTAAAGTCAATTTGCCAGTCTTCTCCTGGTAGTGTTCCCCTAAACTGCTATGGGGAAAAAATGAGGGGAGGTCAAAGAGAGCCTTGTGGGTTTGTTTTGAGGCATACTGTGCATTGTGAGGAGATGTCCTGTAGCAGGGAGGTTAGGCCAGGATAGAAGATAATGGGGTCTAAGAGCCTTTTTAGCGGTCTCCAGCCTATGTGTAGAGAATTGTGTAGTTGCCTAAGAACTGTCAGGCATGGTGAGAGGGCACTGGGGAGAATCCTCGATCCCAACAACCATGATCTTTGATAGGAATGTTATTGACTTACCCACCACCTGGACTTTTACCTTGGGCTCCTCAGATTACAGCAGGATCTCGTCTGCCTCGTCAGTGGGGGTTTAGAGTCCTGGGCCCCATCAGTCCTTTCCGGCCAAACCAAGCAGGTCTGTCAGGGACGGCTGAGGTCTGCGCTGTTGAGCGTCGGGGGCTGAGGACCCCTCCTACTGTCGGAAAGGGCAATCTACTTTCCAGTGCCCAGTTTGTTTACATTGTGGGCAGGGTCCTGGGAGCAGTCGGGGGTTAGGACAGGATCGCGCCCAATGGCCCACTTGTCCACATTTGAAGCAGGGCTTTGGAGGCTGCTTGTTGGCTGGGAGCCAAGTGGACTGTTTGGGGGCCTGAGGCCTGAGAGCTGCTGCAAGGAGTTGACATTTTTGTTTGCTGTGGGCAAGTTTTTAAAGACCTTGAAGGCCAGGTTTAAAAGTTCACGGCGGAGGGGGGCGTTGGGTTCCTCCTCAAGGCTTTTAAGTTTTTTTCTAATGGCAGGCGTCCACTGAGAGATGAAGGAGGTGTTCAGGACCAGTTTGCCCTCTGTTGAGGCTGGGTCAAGGTAGTGGATGAGGCAGTCTCGGAGCACGTGTGGGAGGCAGGTGGGGATGGGAAAGAAGGCTCAGAAATGGGCAAAGGAGGGTGGAGAGAAGGAGGTTGGGCCGCTGGCTGAGTTGGCTGGGTTAGTATCAGGGTCAGGCCTACAGTGGGGCCATACGGCGGGGGGCGCTGGGATTGGCCTGGGGAGGGGCCGATGGTCGCCTAAGGTACAGGTCATTAAGCAGCACGGGGAAGGAGGAAGTTTGGGAAGGATCATCAGAGTGGCGGTGTCTTGAGGCCGGGCACTTGGCCAGGAAATTTGGCTAAGAGAACTGGCCAGGAGATTTGGCCAGGAAGTTCTCCTGGGGGCTACAGAGTTGAGGCTTGTTATGGAGGGCAAAGAAAGCTTAGACATAGGGTACCAGATAAGAGTACCTCAGACCATTTATCACTGCAGCTACAGTAATTGTGTAAATCCCATAGGAAGCTGAAGTTGAGAGTACCCTTGGGTGGCCAAACAGACCCGTTATCTAGTTTGTACTGTGGCCAGGCGGTTTGGCAGAGGAAGGTGAGGAGTTTGATTTTGAGATCAGAGAGGCTGAGGGGGCCGTGGAGAACAGATTTGAGGCAGTGGAGCACAGAGACACTGGGAGAGTAGGGGAGGGAGGAGGTGCTACAGAATGAGGAGACTGAAGACCATGCTGACCAAGAGAAGTCCCCAGTGGGACAAGAGACCCAGGCCCCCGAGCAGACGTCTCCTGTCAGGGAGGGGGCTGTGAGAAGGGAAGGAGCGGCTCAACGACATGTCAACATGATTTTGGGAGGGGGCCGCAGAGGCCGGGGTGTGAAGCCAGGAGAATGAGCCATCCAAGAGGTGCAACAGAGGGGTCTTCAGGGAGAGAAGAGGAAGGTTTAAGTCAGGAAGAGGAGAGCGAGGAGGAGGAAGGAGAAGAAGCCGACCAAGTCAGGGTCAAAGTCATAGAAGGCTGAAGGGGCTGGAGTGATCCTTAATTAGTTGGTCACAGAAATGAACAAAGAGGGAGGCGAGGTGGATGGGAGAATAGGGGAAATGGGCATGCGGGAAGCAAGAAAAAGAGGACTTACAGTTGGGGGTGAGTGATATGTGGATGGAGAGGTCAGCAATGTGGCAGGCCCAAGGCTCATGGTCTGCTTCAGGGGTGGTCAGTTGTGGACCTGGGGAGGCGTCCCCGGTCGGGGGGGGTTTCAGCACCAAATGATAGAACTGAGACTCACATGGAACCAGACCAGACCTTCTGACATGAAAGAAGTCTTTATTGGGGGGAGCAGCACAGGGGGCCTGCCCAGCAGACCAGGGCAGCCTCGAGCTAAGTGAAGCGTGGGATTTTTTTCCCTGCGAGGGGCTGGCTGCCTTGTGACTTATCAATTTCTGGAAGATTTTTTTTTTTGGTACTGGAAACTGAACTTAGGACCTCATGCTTGCAAAACAGGTGCTCTGCCGCTGAGCTATGGTCCAAACCGTAGGCCAAATATTCTGGGTAATTAAAAAAATTTCTTTTGTGTTTCTCTGTATTCCCTAAATTTTCTAGAAAGACTATACTGTGTTAACAAAACAGGTCAATTTATGTAAGAACTGAGTCCCAAGTCAGAATCTGCAAGCAGATGCTACACAGAATTAGCAATGAGAAAGGGTTAATGGGCCAGCCCAGCAGGGAGCCAGTCCCACAGGGCTGTGAGAGGGATCTGTGGCAACACAGGCTTCAGCCTCCAGAGGACTGGGATTATAGACATGAGGACCACACCTGGCTTCTATTCTGTTATTTTTAATACATTTACTCACCCTACTCTATCTGCTGCTACCCAGAGTATCACTATGCTACCCTGTATTACAAATATCCAGCATTTCCTCTAGCGCTGATGAAGAGAACATTAATGGAAAAAAACTGAGAGTCTGAGAAAAATTTGAAATTTTCCAAAAAGATGAGGGAGAGGGGAGAGAACTGACCCTTCTACCTCATCTGTACCACTCCTGTAACTCATATAATGATGATGTACATCTTTAAAAATTGGAAGAATGGTCAATTAAAAAAAATGGAAATATGAATCAAAACTCATTCATTGCTCCCCGACATCATTTGTTCACCAAATCACTGCACAGCCCCTACTGCAAACGCGGTGCAGCAGCCAGTGGCTTCCAGAGTGGGAGGGGCCTGACTCCCCAGGGGAGGGAGAGCAGCAGCGGCAGGAGGGCTGCACTTCCCAGCAGAGTAGACTGAGTTAGCTGAAACTGTACCAGACAAAGGATCTTCAGCCTTTTTCTGCCCCATTTGAGTGAGCCGCTTTTCAATGTGGTTAACTTGCAGAGGAAGGCCTAGGGATTAGCAGACACTTGCACGTGCAGCACACCCTCCTAGCCAAAGCAGTACAGGCCTGCAGAATAGAAAGTAACCGGGGCAAGGTGTTTATGCTTCGCTTCCTGATGAAACGCTGCATTTTTTTAATACTGGAAAAAAACCTACCCTTGCAACATTCCTTCTAATTCCTTCCCCTGCACAGTAGCACTCCCCACTGCCTTCTCTGATTTACTGACCTTCTTCTCACTCCTCTCAGCTTAAAATTCACCAAGAGTCCAAAGGAAATGGACTCCATACGTTTTTCATGCTTGAATTAAATATACCATCTGAAATACATGTTCCCTTTGCACATGTCCTGACAGGTTGTGAGCCCAAGGTCTCTTTTGGGACAAACTGAATCAACGCAAGTCTCAAAAGATCATTCACATTGTTTTTCCCAAGCAAGGCAAATGCCAATTCAATAAAACAACTACTCCCTTTCCAAAAGTTCTAACAGTACAGTTAGCAAGTTTCAATAAAGGCACTAACACTGCTGTGTGTGCCAGGTTTAAAGCAATTTCCATCATGCAACAAGCCATCGCGCCTCAACCCCCAAGGGCCTATTTGCTAGCTGAGCCCTGGGCCCAGATGCCAAGGAGAAGGCACGGGGTGGCTCAGGGGCGAGTCCTCAGGAATCACGTGCTCAGCGCCCATCTGTGTGGCCTTCGTTTTGATTCCATGATCAGGTAATGAAATCATCACTCACACTCCCTAAGGACATGGAGGCATCCCGCAGCTGAGTGTGTGTTTCTTGTTTTCATGCCAAAAGAAGCTGCAGGAAATCTTTCACATATCAACTGTGTTAACTTAATGAATGTGGTTTCATGAAACCATTTAAAAGAAATCTTCCTCATTCTTCACATTTGGTCACCTTCTCATTTTCCCCACAGTGACTGAGTCTGACACAAAACTGACACAAAACTGAAGTCAACTTACAGGACGCCAAGCTCCTTGGAGCTCGAGACCATTCGCCTGGCACAAGCCTTCTGGGACAAGGTGTACAAATGAGTACAAGACTCCCTGACATTTCTACTCAGAACACACGTCACTCACCTGACTTTATCTCATAATAGAAATTACGTTATTAGTACATTCTCCAAGTAGCAGAGCTGCCTTTTCTGTGTCGCGGGGTGCTGCCAAGATATTTTATTGCTCAGAATTAATATATCTCTCTTGAATTTTGACCTTTCAAAATGTGCACTGGCCTGAGAGTCTGCTGCCATACCCACAGTCACCTTCTCCAGGTCAAAAGGCAAAATGGTGCTTAAAAACCATTTAATTGGCCCATGGGGATTTTCCTTTAAAAAACTATTAAATTCAATTAAATACACAGTACTCCCTTCCCTCTCTCACTCCCTCCTTTCCTTCCTTTCTTACCAGTGCGGGAGGATCCACCTCAGAACCTCATACATACTGGGCAAATGCCCTACCACTAAGCTACACCCCAAACCCAATTTCTAAAATTCAAGTACCTTATCCTGAGGCATAAAGTAAGGGTAAGATTTTGAACCTGGGAGATTTGGCTACTGTTTTTAGCTTTATTTATTTATTTATTTATTTTTGCAGTACTGGGGATCGAACTCAGGACCCTGCGCTTGCTAGGCAGGCGCTTATTCCACTGAGCTATATCCCCAGCCCCTGTTTTTAGCTTTAAAGCTATGTGAAACCAGGCATGGTGGTGCGTTCCTGTAATCCCAGCACTTGGGAGGCTGAAGCAGGAAGATCCTTGTGAGTTTGAGAGCAGCCTGGGCTACCAAGTGAGCTCAAGGCCAGCCTGAATTGCACAGTGAGACCCTGTCTCAAAAACATTTAAAAAAAAAAAAAAAAGCTGTGTGAATCAGAGTAAGTCACATCCAGTAAGAAAGGAATATCTCCCTACTCATAAGGAAAGTTCCCTGCCTACATCATAAGGGTTCTGTAAACATAGCAAGTATCAGCAAACAACTCTCAATGCATTTGAAGAAATTCAAGATGGGAATAAAATTACTTTATTACATGTATAAGTCATTGTGGGATTTTTAGTACAGTATCTGATTAATTTGTGCCTTTTGTTCCTAAAACAGCTAAATCTCTGCAATACTTTTAGAGCAAACACATTTTTATAAAAATTGGGCCAGGTGTGGTGGCACACACCAGTAATTCCAGTACTCAGGAGGCTGAGGCAGAAGGATCGAGCAAGTTTGAGACCAGTCTGGGTTACATAGTGAGTTTAAGGCCAGCCTGAGTTGCATAGCAAAACCTTGTCTCAATCAAAAAAAAAAAAAAAAAAGCACTGGAACTTAAGAAAGGGAAGGCTGAATGAATGAAAATACCCTTGGCATCCATCAAGATGAGGGCTTCTGAGGTTTCAAGGACAAGCAGCAACCTCACATAGATGCCTTTACGAACTCAAGAAGTTATACCGTATGGACACTAATGTGACCTAAAGCAGTATAAAGTGCTACGCTTGAAAATATAAACTACCACTGGAGAGATGTACAAAAGATCATGATTTTTTTCTAAGATAATAATACACCTTACTAGTATGCAACCAATATTATCATTATCCTTGTACCAATTGAAAGGTAAAGCTAGGGAAGGCAGAGAAATGATAAAAGACAAAATTCTGTCCTACTTCATTCAACAAATAGGAACATCATGTTTTGCTGTATGTAAAAATACTGTGCTTAGCCAGGCGTGGTGGCACAAGCCTGTAATCCCAGCACTTGGGAGGCTGAGGCAGAAGGATCACTGTGAGTTTGAGACCAGCCTGGGCTACAAAGTGAGCTCAGGGTCAGCCTGAACTGCATAGCGAGACCCTGTCTCAAAAAAGACAAAAAAATAAAAAATAAAAACAAATTTTAAAAAATATTGTGCTTAGATTCCATAGAAAGTAATCAAAGAGAATATGGCACTGTCTGCTCTCTGAGACATTATCTTGAGAAGGGCTGAAGGCACACGCTAAATAACAACACAACATCCTATAATAAATGACTGACAGCATAAGTGTTCAGGAGAGAAGAGGGTCTCCTGAGGCAAGCATGTGAGCCGAGCTTTGATAGGTAAGATCTCAGAGAATCAATCAGAAGGTAAAGGGATGAAAGATATTCAAATCATTATTTCTTAAGTTGGTATTACTTTGTTTGTTTGTTTGTTTATTTAAGAGTCTCAGTGTATAGTTTAGGCAGACTTTGAACTCACTACATGACCCAGGGTGACCTCAAACTCACAGCAATCCTGGCTTCCCAGTGCTGAGATTACACACATCTACCAGGATGACTGGCTTTAACTGGGATTCTTTGTCACTTACAGAATTAAGTTAGATAAAATAATGAAAACCACTTTGTACTCAGTGGGTGTTTTGACCACATACATATACTATTTAATACTATTTAGTATTTGATCTACATTAACAGAAGCTCATACATCTAGAGACTCCTTAGTTTCTAACAGTCAATATTTTGACAAAAAAGTTCAAGAACAGAATAATTTGGCATAACTATTATTATTATTAGCAAGCTGTGAGCTACACAAACTGAGCTGTTTCTATGAAGCACTCCAAATTTAATAACAGATGTCAGCTGAAGGATTTTATTTTTTAAAAAAAATGATTAACACATCAGTGTGTTGCCCAGTTAAAATCCCTAGTACTCAGACAGAAAAATGAAATATTTCCCCAAACCGTTTATCAGTGTATACTATACTTCCTAACCATTCTGTATGGTTGATACAGAATGAAAGAGTCTTGTAATTCATTCAAGTCATAGAAGCAGAGCAGTTTTCAGGGCGGCTGTCCTTAACCATATAAAGTATAGATGGTCAAGAAAAGGTACAGATTTCAATCATCAAAGGACACAGTATAGGTTCCAAAATTTTAATATGAAAAAAAAAAAAATTTAATATGGAGGACCACATAGTCTAGGTTCAATCAAATGTCTAATTTGGTAGAAAAAGTATAAAAGACCTTCAGTGCTCAAGTTTCTATTCTGTGAGAGCTGAACGTTATTTTACTTATTGGTTTATTTTGTTTTGAGGCAGGGTCTCACCACGTAGTCCAGGCAGGCCTCAAACATTTGGCAATCCTCCTGCTTCAGCCTTCTGAGTGCTGGGATTACACACAGGTGCCACAATGTGCAGCTTGTATATTTTTTGGTGAAGGTACTGAGGATTGAACCCAGGGCCTCACACACACTAGCCAAGCATTACACCACTGAGTTACATGCCTAGCCCTTGAATTTTATTTTTAACAGAAGTGTATAAATGATTTCCAGGTTAATTTAAATTAAAATATCTGCTTTTTTTTAGTAGTGCATACCTGAAAACTCACCTATCCAGGAACTGAGGCACAAAGGTCATGAGTTCAAGGCCAGCATTGGCAAATAGCAAGTTCTGTCTCCGAACAAAAACAATAATAAAATCTAACTGTTCTTCAGTTGCTCTGGAAAACCATTTCCTAACTGTAGAAAAATTTTAAAGGTAAGGTGGCCACTGGTCAAAGTACAGGGCAACTAGCAAACATGAATGCAACCTGTTTCTTCTGGAAATAGCTTAACTGCCTTTGTCTTCAACTGGCAGGTTAGGTTTGTTCCGCTCCTTCGCTCTCTCTCTCTCTCTCTAAATTTTATTTTGCAGTACTGGGGACTAAAACCAGGGCCTTCCCACTGAACTATATTCCCAGCCCCCTTTTTATTTTGAGGTAGCTTACCAAACTGCCCAAGTATGCCTTGAACTTAGGATCCTCCTGTCTCAACCTCCCAGAGTGCTGGGATTACCAGGCATGCACACCACCACGCCAGCTTCTAAAAAGAAGGTCTCTACTATGAACAGGATCTCACTATTTAAACGCCTTTTTTAACATTTACCTTTTAAACTGCCATCAATTGTATTAAATTTTATTATTGTTACTGAAAGTATTATAATCAAACCACAGAGTTCATAACTTTCCATAGAAGCTAAAGTTTTAAATGTCAGGTTCTCAGGCAAGATGCAATTTTATGCTACTTTACAAAAATTAAATTAAAAAAACAAAACAAAACAGGTCCAAACCTCAATCCAAAATTATATGTTAGAAAACGCCTCAAAATCCAGAGGAATCAAGTGAAGTAAAGGAAAATAAAGTTCTCCCCTGGGTTGAAAATGACTAAAACAATCACCATTTCATGGCTTCAGTTTTAAGATGGACATCTTTCTGGTTCGCTCATCCACTGCAGATCTGTTTCAACGAAAGGAATATTTTTATTAATTTAATACACATTACTCACATAAATCAATCCTGTATCAGGAAATGTTTCTCATAATTAAAAGAATGTAAAGGCAGGTTCTATTTTTGACTCTACTTTTTTTTTTCGTCTTTTTAAAGACAGGGTCTCACTATGCAGTTCAGGCTGCCTTGAGCTCATTTTGTAGCCCAGGCTGGTATCGAGCTCACAACAATCCTCCTGCCTCAGCCTCCCAAGTGCTGGGATTACAGGCATGTGCCAGCACGCCTGGCCCTTGACTCTACATTTCATACCCTACGTAGGCATTTCTGATGTTGCACAGCCAGAATGCAAACAGAGGAAGGAAAAAATCAAAACATGTACTGGATTTGGTAAAATCTGTCCATTTACAATGCACAAACCTGGGGATTTGGGGCTCAGTAAAGTAATTTTCAGGTAGATTTCCAATGCAAACATCTAAAAGTGGGCCCGCCCCAAAAAATGCATGCACCAGAAGAAGATTGTTTTATCTTCTCTGCAATGATAAAAACTTACAAATCTTAAGCGTCTATTAATGGGAGAATAACTAGATAAATTATACCATATCCAGACTACAGAATTTAACTATACAGCATTTTACTTTTTATATCCAATATTTTAAAAAGTGACCATCAGTGTACACTGACGTGAAAAGACCTCCAAGACTAGTCTGCAAAAAATACAAAATAATGATTACTATTATCCTATTATATGTCCACATATACATAAATGTATAAATGTACTACATACATGTAAATATATAATTATCTAGACACTGGGAATGATGGTACACATCTGTGAACCCAGCTACTTAAGTGGCTTGCGTATAAGGATCCCAAGTTTGTGGCCAGCCCGGGCAATTTAATAAAACCCTGTCTCAAAAATAAACAAACAAAACAGAATTGGGCTATAGTTCTATAGTGGAGAACCTGCCTAGTGTGCCGGAGGCTGGAGCCTCAATTGCTAGTATCACAAAAACAGAATGAAAAAACAAAATATGGTTAGAGAGGTAGATTGAGCTCACAACTCAGAACAGCTGCAGGCTCCATCTAGTGGCTCCCAGCTGGGCTCAGGCCCATAGAAGGTTCACTGATGGCTGCAGACCAAACGAGTCTGGTCTTGGCCAGAAGGTGCAGCTCACTGAGATTATCCACTACCCACCAAAAAGCTACTGCTGGTTTGCTGGGATAAATCAACAGAGACTGGGACTTTGTCTCCACATGTTGTCTACCAGTGACAGCAGAGACAACCTGGAAGTGGACTTCTTTCTCTTTCTGTTTTTTGTTGTGTTGGTAGCGGTCATTTTTTTTTCTCTTTCATTGTTTGATCTTGTTTTTATGAGCGTGAATGTGGTTTCTAGCCTCTTTGTGGTTGTTGTTCTGTTGTTCTTTTATCTCCTGTCCAGTCTTCTGCACCAGTTTCTCCTTTCATTAGTGTGATCCCCCTTTGTCCTCCACCTTTACTTCTAATCTTTTCTTCTACCTATTTTTTCCCTAGCCCCTTTTAAATTTTAACCCCTACTGGGGATATACCTCAGTGGCACAGCACCTGCCAGGCAAGCAAAAGGTTCTGAGTTTGATTCCTGGTACACACACACAAAAAAAACCCCTGAAATTTTAACTCCTAAGAGTAAAATTGACATATTAAGGACCTATATGCTGCACATAATTTTCTGGTCTATTTTAGATTTTGTTATATAACCACAAATCTAATTCATATAGTTAAAGGTGACAAATTAATGGTCACCTCAGTTTGTCATTTTCTAGGCTGTGATTCATGCTACTGTTATTGCAGATGGTACCACTTTAGCCAAAAGTGACATAATTGTTCTAAACAGCTATTCTTCCTGGTATTCCAACACTGAGATTGACTAAGGATTGTAGAAAATACTGTGGCACAGCGCCAAAGAACCAGGGTCTGGGTCAAACAAGCAGCAACTTCTCATCCCCAACAAACTGAAGAGGTAGGATATTGCAAAGCACTCAAAACTCAAATACCAGTTACACTTGGAAAATACCTCGGAGAAGAAGTCATTTCCTAAGGGTTCTAAATACTATCAATAAAGCACCCACCACAGGCAATTTACAAGCGTTACCCCAGGAATTAAACTAAAAAAGAAAATAAGACAATTTAAATAAGATGCAACCCCAGACATCTGGTTCACCAAAGGCAAACCCAGGGGGCAGTGAGGTGGGGCAATCTGAAAGCCGCCCACCTGGCCTCTCTGAAGTGGTAACAACAAAGCAACTGAGTGAGGCTCTAGAAAATAATAAAATCAGAAATAATTTCTCGGAGAACTACAGAGATGGTGCCCACAATGAAAACCATACTTAGTGACTCAAGAGCAGATACTGACAAAAAAAAAAAAAAGTAGAAGAGCTTAAGAAAATTATGCAAGAACCAGGCATGGTAGTGCACACCTGCAATCCCAGCACTCAGGAGGCTGAAGCTGGAGGATCGTTGTGAGTTTGAGACCAGACTAGGCTACAAAGTAGGCTCAAGGCCAGCCTGAATTGCACAGCAAGACCCTGTCTCAAAAAAGGCCCTACCCCCAAAAAAAGAAAGAAAGAAAATTACTGAAGCCACGAATACTCAGTATAGGAAAGAAACAGAATGCATGGGCAGATTCAAGCAGGTATCCAAGAGAATAAAAATTCCATTGAAAAGTATCCACAGCAGGATAAGCCAATGTAAGGACAGGATCTCAGATATAGAAGACAGGCTTGTGGTTAATAATCATGAGAAGAAAGATTGCTTAAAAATTGTAAGGGACCATGAGAAATCAATCCAGTAGCTGCTATATGAGGCAAAGAAGAATAACTTAAGATTGATTGGAGTCAATGAAAAAGCAGAAAATAACACAAATAATATAAAAAACTGTTCATGGCAGAAAATTCCCGGTAAGGAAAAAAAATCTGAGATAAAGTTAAGTGAGACAGAACTTCAATTAGCCAGGATGAAAAAAATATCTACAGCCAGACATATCATAATCAAGATTCCAGAAATTCAACACAAGAATAGAATCTTAAAAGCTGTTAGTGAAAAGAAACAAATCACCTATAAAGGAAAGCTGATCAGGATCACAGATCTCAGTAGAAAACCCTCAAGTCAAGTGAAGTGTTTTAGGTTCTAAAAGAAAACCACCTTCAACCCAGACTGATGTACCTCACAAAACTATCTTTCAAAATTGATGGAGAAATAAGATACTTCTATGATAAAGAGCATCTGAGGAAATTTATGACCACCAAAACAAGATTTCAAAATGTTTTCAAGGATATTCTAGAAAGAGACAAGGACTACAACCCCACAAACCCCAACAGAAAGAATATACAAGGCAAACAAAGAGAGGGGGGGAAAAAATAGAAGGGGGAGCCAACAACAGAAAAATAACATGATAAGGATAAGTCAACACATATCAGTTATAACCATCAATGTTAATGGTCTCAATTCACCAATCAAAAGACACTGCCTGGCAGAATGGATCAAGAAGCAAGATCCAACAATATGCTGTATACAAGAAACACAAATAAATCAAAAGAAATTCATAGACTGAAGCGGAGCATGGTGGTGCATGCCTTTAATCCCAGCACTTGGGAGGCTGAGGTCAGGAGTATCATTGTGAGTTCGAGACCAGACTGGGCTACAAAGTGGGCTCAAGACCAGCCTGAACTGCATAGCAAGACCCTGTCTCAAAACACACACACACACACACACACACACACACACACACACACAGCATAGATTCAAAGTCAAAGGAAGCAAAACAATACTCGATATGCCAGGAACCCAAAAAAAGCAGGGATAGCTATTCTATTTGCAGGCAAAGTGAATTTTAAGCCAAGACTAAAGAAGAGAGATAAAGAAGGTCACTACATTCTTGTCAATAGAACAACCCAAGAGGAAAAGATAACAATCACAACTATATATGAAACAAATACCAGCGCACCCAACCACATAAAATACTAACAGAAGTAAAAAAATCAAACAAGCACTAATACAATTGTATTGGGGGATCTCAATACACTACAGTCACAAAAAAGACAGATCAACTAGACAAAAAATCAACAGTGAAATATTAGAACTGAACCAAACTTCTTTTTTTTTTTTTTTTCCCCCGGGACCGGGATCGAACTCAGGGCCCTAGTGCTCAGCGGCAAGCACTTAGCCCACTGAGCTGTACCTCCAGCCCTGAACCAAACTTCTGAACAAATGGACTTAGTAGAGTTCCACACTCTTCAGAATACACATTCTTGCCGGGGATGTAGCTCAGTGTCACAGTGCCTGCCTGGCAGGCAAGCATGAGGTCAGGAGTTCAATTCCCAGTACCAAAAGAAAAAAGAAAAAAAACATTCTTCTCAGCAGCACACAGGACATTCTCCAAAACAGACCACATGTTAACTCATAGAACATGCTTAGGTAATTGCAAAGGAATTCAAATTATCCCATGCATATTATCAGACCACAGTGCAACAAAATTGTAAATCAATGGCAAGAAAAAACACAAGAACTTCATGAACAGTTGGGATGGGTTGGGATATAGTTCAGCAGCACAGGGCCTGCCTGGCAAGTACAAGGTTGAGAGTTCAATTCCCAGTACAAAAAAAAAAAAAAAAAAAAAACCACATAAACACATGGAAATTAAATAGCACCCTCCTGAACAACCAATGGGTCACAGAGGAAATTAAAGAAGAAATTAGACAGTTTCTACAATTAAATGATAATGACAATACAACATACCAGAACTTATGGGATACAAGGAAAGTAGTTCTAAAAGGGATATTTATAGCAGTGATTACCCCACATTAGGAAAATAGAGCAAGCACAAATAAAGAACTTAATGGTGAACCTTCAACTTCTAAAACACAAAGAGCAGGCTAAGCCAAAACCTCATACAAGGTAGTAAATTATAACAGGATAGAAATTAACTCATTGGAGACTAAGAAAACAATACAAAGATCAATGAATTGAAGAGGTGGTTCTTTGAAGATTAAATAACAGCAAAAAATTTTATCCAACCTGATCAAAAAAAGGAACAAAAAGATGCAAATCCACATAATTAGGAATCAAAAGGATGAAATCACAATGGTTCCTGCAGAAATCCAGAAGATCACCTATACCTACTTTCAAAACTTGTATGGAAAATGCAGAAGAAATGGACAGATTCCTAGATACATATCATATGAATTACCAAAGCTGAATCAAGAAAATACAAAAATCCAAAATAAACCAATATAATCAGTGAAATGGAAGATGTAATTAAAACCTACCAACAAAGAAAAGCCCAGGCCCTGATGGACTCACTGCTGAATTCTACAAGAAATTGACAGATCTAACACCGCTACTTCTCAAACTCTTTAATGAATGTGAAAGGTAAGCAATACTACCAATTTCACTCCTAGAAGCAAGCATTACCCTGATACCAAAACTGGAGAAAGACCCAACTAAGAAAGAGAACTATAGGCCAATCTCCCTAATAAACACAGACGCAAAAATCCTCAAAAAGATACTGGCGAACAGAATGCAGCAAATCAAGACTATATACCATGACCAAGTGGGATTCATCGTAGGGGTGCAGGAATGGCTCAACATATGTAAATCAATAAATATACCTATCAACAGAGCCAAGGACAAAAATCATATGATCATCTCAATAGATGCAGAAAAGCTTTTGACAAAGTCCAGCACCCTTTCATGATGAAAACTGTTATGGTTGATACATTGTGTCAACTTGGGGAATCTGCAGGTTTAACTAACCAGTGATTCAGCAGGAAGCTGGGGTGCTTACTTTGTAACATCCTGAGCCTGTGGAAGAGGGGGGCATGGATATTGTATAAGAGGTTCAGGACCCCTGGGTGGGGGTAGGCTGTTTACAATGTAGGGGAGAAAAGGAGGCTGCTTGCACCCATTCTGCTCTTTTTGCTTGTGGTTTTTGCTGTGCTCTGCTGCCCTGAACAGTTTGCCCTCTGCCTTGAGCCACTCTGCCTCTGAACCAGCCAAGTACGGACTGAAACCTCCACAAACTATAAGCTAAATAAACCTTTCCTTCCTTCATTTTGGGCTTTGGGTATTTTGTCTCAGCAACGAGAGAAAAGTAACCAAGACAAAAACTATACAGAAAATTGGAATAGATGGTCTTTATCTCAATCTGATATAAGTCATCTATGACAAACAGCCAACATCATACTAAATGGATAAAAACTGAAAGCTTTCACTCTAAAATCAGAAACAAGATAAGGATGTCCACTGTTTCCACTCTTATTCAACATAGTCCTGGAGACTTACTTTATTTATTTATTTATTTATTTTAAGTCCTGGAAACTTCAGCCAGTGCAATTAGACAAGAGACAGAAATAAAAGGAATAACAATAGGAAAGAAAGAAGTTAAATTATCATTATTTGCACATGACATGATACTCTACATAGAAGACTCCAAAACCTCCACTAAAAAACTGCTGGGTTTAATAAGCAAATTCAGTAATGTCTCTGAATACAAAGTCAATGCTCAAAAATCAGTAGCCTTCCTGTACACGAATAACAAACTCATTGAGAGAGAAATTAGGAAAATATCACCTTTCACAATTAACACTCCCAAAAATAAAATACCTAGAAACCAATCTAATGAAGGATGGAAAAGACATTGAAAACTACAGTACTCTGAAAAAGGAAATTGACGCAGATATCAGAAAATGGGGAAAGATATCCATCCCTCACTCTTAGGTAGGAAGAATGAATACAATGAAAATGGCCACACTTTCAAAACTGCTATACAGATTTAATGCAATTCCGGTCAAAAATTCCAATAGCATATCTCACAGAATTAGAGAAAACTCTAAAATTCATTTGGAACCAGAAGAGACTTAGAATAGCAAAGGCAGTTCTGGGCAACCATGGCAAGGTAGGGGGCATCACAATCCCTGACTTAAAATTACACTATAAAATTACTATGATAACGACAGCATGGTATGGGGGAAAAAAAAAAAACAGACCCAAAGATCAATGGTCTAGACTAGAAGATGCAGAATAACTTCAGGCATACTCATACTCAGCCACCTCTGACAAAGATACCAAACACATTCACTGGAAGAAAGATAGCTTCTTTTCATTTTGTTGTTTTTGTTTTTGTTTTGTTTTTTTCTGTTTGAGATAGGGTCTTGCTATGCAGTTGGGGCTGGTCTTTTTTTTTTTTTTTAATTTTTATTTTAAAGACAAAAGAATGGAAACATATGAACCAGAAAAGCCATAAACAATACAGAAAATACAAAGTTATACAGAATATAGTAGGGAATTAGCACTGGATGTTGTATTACATAGTTATCTTCACATTAGTTAACACAAGAACATTAAAGGGAATACCAAATTATAGAGAAGATAGTAGGGAATTTGCACTGGATGCTGTATAATATAAAGTTATCTTCACTTCTGTTAATACAAAAACGACTGAGGAAATACAGAATTCTAGACAACACAGAAGGGAATTAGCTCTGGATGCTGTCCTACATAATGTTACCTTCACCTTTGTTACTCAGTTACACTGATGATGGCCCATTTGATCATTCAATTTTTCTCCTCCCTCATCTCTGTTGCCCTAACCACTCAATCAGTCATCTTCCCTGTGATAATAACTGTACTCCTGGGTTTATCTATATCCTTGGTCTCTCACCTTGGGAAGAGATATAGCTGCCTCAGACTATACTATAACATACATGGGTGTACACAAACTGCCATGGTTGGAGGTGTGAAAGCACATATGCTCACAGTGGACTGCCCGGCTCTACCCTGTCGTCGTGCTATGGGTGGGGGCGGGTCCAGTCCCTGAGGTGCCCTGAGTGGGGCCCTCAGCGGAGCAGCTGCGGGGCCCATAGCAGGGCAGCCGCGGGGCCCACTGCAGGGCAGCCGCAGGGCACCCTCTGTGACTATTATCAAGAAATCAACCAATAACAAATGCTGGTAGGGCTGTGGGGAGAAAAAGAACCCTTCTCCACTATTGGTGGGAGTGTAGACTGGTGCAACCATTGTAGAAATCAGTGTGGAGATTCCTCAAAAAACTAGGATTGGAGGCCAGGGATATAGCTCAGTGGCACAGCACCTGCCTGGCGAACGCAAGGTCCTGAGTTTGATTCCCAGCACCAAAAAAACCCCACCTAGAATTAGAAGTCCCATTTGACCCAGGTAGTCCCCTTCTGGGTACATTCCCAGAAGAATTAAAAACATCGTATCATAGTGATGTATGTGCACACCCATGTTTACAGCAGCACAACTTGTAATAGCTACATTTTGGGAACAACCTAAATGTCCATCAACTGAAAAATGGATAAAAAAGATGTGGTCTTTTTATACAATTGAGTACTACTCAGCCATAAAGAAGGATAAAATGGAGAACTTTTATAGGTAAATGGATGCAACTCGAGACCAGACTCCTAACAGTAATAAACCAGATGCACAAACATTGTATTGTGTCCCCAGTGTGAGAAGCTGGAAGAGTAAGTAAGATCCAAAATGTACAACAGATACCGTAAAATGGGAAGAAACTTTTCAAAAGGAAAGAGAAACTGGGATAGGAGAAATGAGAAAAGGAAAAAATAAATACATATATATATACAAGATAGTTAAGATAGTTACACTAATTTCTCTTAGTTCATTGAAAAGAAAGGTCTGAGTAACTAATTTAAAGATAACAATATGCAATATGTTAACTATTGTTACTCTCCTATTATCTTGTTCTCAAATTCTGTGGGGCTTTTTTACTTTAAAATAAAAAATAAACCAACAAATATAAATAAGGACTACAAGGTTAGAACTCTCAGCCCACTCTGCAACCTCTAGGGAAAGAACAGGGGCAAAAGATTAAATTGGTCACCAGCTGGGCATGGTGGTGCACTCCTGTAATCCCAGCACTTGGGAGGCTGAGGCAGGAGGATCATTTCGAGTTCAAGACCATCCTGGGCTACAAAGTGAGCTCAAGGCCAACCTGAACTGTATAGCAAGACCCTGTCTTTCAAAAAGACCAAAAATAAAAAAAGATCACCAAACCAACTTAATCCATAATGCCTGCATAATGAGACTCCCACAAACACCTAGAAAATGATGTCTGAGGAGATTCCAGATGGCTGAATCCTCAGAGGTTCCAAAGTGTAAATCTCCCGCCTCAGCCTCCTCCCAGAGAGTTTTGTGCCTCTTCACAGATGCCTGGCCCACGCATCTTTTCATCTGCATCCTTTGTTAATATCCTTTTAATAATTAGCAAATGGAAGCAGTTCCCTAAGTCCTATGAGCCACTGCAGCACATTAACTGAATCCAAGCAGGAAGTCACGAAACCCCTAGGGCTTCCGATGGGCACGTGCAGTGGGGCAGCCCGACAGGACTGAGCCTCTGCCTTGGGGTCTGACGCTGCTAGCTCAGGTCACAGGATCAGAACCGAACTGAATTAGAGGACACTCAGCTGCAGGGTGCTACTGAAAGACTTCTTGTGTGGCATGGGCAAAAACCTCTACATCTAAAGTCACAGATTTCCTCTGCACTGTGGTTTTTTGTTGTTTTTTTTTTTTTTGAGACAGGGTCTCACTATGCAGCTCAGGCTAGTCTTGAACTCACTTTGTAGCCCAGGCTGGCCTCAAACTTGCAACGATCCTCCTCCTGCCTTAGCCTCCCAAATGCTGGGATTACAGGCGTGCACTACCATGCCCAGCCTGCACTGTGTTAGAAGAACAGAGTTAAAAAAGAACAGAGTAGTGGGGGAAAGTTTGTTTTTCCCCCTTAGCACTATACTTGTACAGGCCCAAAGCCATCTATAAAACAGTTTGCTTTAGTTGGGGAGTAGAGCAAGAATTTATCTTCACTGATTAATTTACTAAAATAAAAATAAGTGTTGTATATGGTGGCACTTTTGGACCCTGTCTCAAAAAAAAAAAAAAAATCCCCCAAATACTACCTGCACTTAAACTTACTAACCAAATGAGCCAACTAGAAGAGCATGGTAGGGGCTGGGGATATAGCTCAGTGGAATAAGTGCTTGTCTAGTAAGCGCAGAGTCCTGAGTTCGATCCCCAGTACCGCAAAAAATAAAAAAATAAAAAAAAATAATAAAGTAACATTAGAAGAGCGTGGTAGCACACACCTGTTATCCTTGCACTTGAGATGCTGAGGTAGGAGGATTGTTGCAAGTTCGAGACCAGCCTGGGCTACAAAGTGAGTTCAAGGCCAGCCTTAACTGCATAGTGAAACCCTGTCCACAAAAGCAAAACAAAACAAAACAACAACAACAACCAAATGAACCAACCATGGAGGAAAAAAACATAAATACTACTGGAAGTGCACAAAAGCAACAGGAGCAAGGAGGACTACAGTCTTGGTTACTTTTCTTTCGTTGCTGACACAAAATACCTAACACCCAAAATGAAGAAAGGAAAGGTTTATTTAGCTTACAGTTTGTGGAGGTTTCAGTCCATATCGGGCTGCTTCAGAGGCAGAGTGGCACATGGCAGAGGGCAAACTTCACGGCAGCAGAGCACAGCAAAAACAACCAGAGCAAAAGGGAGGAATGGCTGCAAGCAGCCTCCTTTTCTCCCCTACATTGTAAATAGCCTACCCCCACCCAGGGGTCATGAACCTCTCACACAATCTCCATGCCCTCCTCTTCCACAGACTCAGGATGTTCACAAAGTAAGCACCCCAGCTTCCTCCTGAGTCATTCAGTTAAACTTCTAGATTCCCCAAGTTGACACAACGTATCAACCATAACAAGGACACAGACGCAACTCTACCGTAGACTGTAAATGACTGTCATTCTCCATTCACAGGGTACAAAGCCTGAGTTCTTTGAAGATTTAACTATTTTTACATAAAATCTTCACTGTTGCCAGGAATCCAGCTAAAAAGACAGCAACAGCAACAATAAATATTGCCAGTGGTTAACAGTGCTAAGTCCCAGAGGAAAATCATGAAAGGAAAGCTAAATCACAGGATTTGCACAGGGGCCACACTAACCTTCTCTGTGTGGCTCTAGGTTTAGTGTATGTGCTGCCAAAGCAAGCACAGTCATATGATTTGAATGTTAAGAGAGCCCAACTTTATTTTTCTCAAATCAGTACTATCTACAATTTAAATACAACTCAACAGAAAAATGAACAAAGCCTAAGATCATAGCTCGATGGTGAGACATGGGGGCACACAGCTGTGAATCCCAGTTACTTGGAGGCTCAGGCAGGAGAATCTCCAAGTTTGAGGCCACCAGGTGAATTTGGCAAGACCCTGTCTCCAAAAACAAAATGGTCTGGGGGTGTACCTCAGTGTAAGGCCTTGGATTCAACCGCTAGTACCACCAAAAAGAAAGTACAGCTGGATGAGTTATTGTAAAGTAAACACAATCTTATTTATTCTACAGATGGGAAAATCTTACATAATCAAAATGATGAACAGCCATGTCCAAATCATTAGCTTACACTTAGCATTTCCACTAAGAGAAATCCCAACTAACACAAGATTGAACACGAACAACCCACATTTATCAAAACCCACTGGAATTTACAGTATAAATAAAACAATAAAAAATTGAAAGAATGAAAACTTGCCAGGCCTGGTGTCCCATACCTGTAATCCCAGCAACTGAAGGCTGAGGCAGATGGACTGTCACAAGTTCGAGGCCAGCTAAGGCTACACAGTGAGTTCAAGGCCAGCCTTGAATAGCAATACTGGGGCTGGGGATATAGATCAGTAGAATAAATGCCTGCCTGGCAAACGCAAAGTCCTTAGTTCAAACCCCAGTACCGCAAAAAAAAAAAAAAGCAATACTGCCTCAAAAATAAATAAATAAAAGATGGATCCAAGTGGCACATAGTAGGAAGTCATTCAATACAGATGGTTACACATAAAAAATAAAATAAAATAAAAAATAAAAAAAAGATGGTTACACATAAATGTACGTTCACATACATACAGTGGTTACTACATACATACATCTTGCTCTGTCAACTGAAAGAATAGAAGCAATGGACACACACAAAGTGTGTTGTTTTTTACTATCATCCTTTAATAAAACAAAGGTAGGCACCTTGGTGAAACGGCAGAATCTAGCAACAGACAGGGAACACATAGGACTGGAGCCCAGCACAATGGCATGCACCTGTACTACTAGCTATTCAGGAGGCTGAAGCAGGAGGATCAGGAGAGAGGCCAGCTTTGACAATTTAGCAAGGCCCTGTCTCAAACAAATAAAATTAAGAAAGGGCTGTGGATGTAACTCAGTGCTCCCCTGGTTCAACACCAGCAGTAGGAAGAGAGGGAGAAAGGGACAGAGGGAAGGGACGGAGAGCAAGGGAAATCTCTTACAGCCAGCCAACTAATTCCGGTACATCCTCTCCTTTCCAGTAGGTGGAGCTGAATGTTGTCCACATTCCTAACTTACCTCTATGCAGGTAAAGTTACAACATTCACAGTATTTTCTATCTTCTGTAAAGCTAATGTCACCAGGAAACTACTATCTAAGAGTCATACCACAGATGTAGAGAAAATAAAACTTTTATGGATAAGGTATCCATGGCAGAGGGCCAAGGGTATAGCTCAGTGGCACAAGCACCTGCCTGGCAAGTGCAAGGTCCTGAGTTCAATTCCTGATACCAAGAAAAAAAAAAGTATCCATGGCAGGAAATCACAGTGAGACATGGAGACAGATCCTATTCTGTCACTTCCTATTGTATCCCCACACACATGCTTGTGCTTTTGCACACCCAGAACTACACTCTGCTGCTCTCATCAGCTCCTTTCCGAATAATTACCTGACTTCTGTTCTTTTCATTAATTTTTTGTACAAATGACACATTAAAGTAGGGATGGTATAAAAGCTGCTAAGACCCTAGCACATCAATATTAAGTAAGGCCTTGATGATGCACGCTTGTAATCCCCCACTCTGGAGACTGAAGCAGTAGGATATCAAGTTTGACCTAAGCCTGGACAACTTATTGAGACCTCAAAATAATAAAAGGGATATAGCTCACCATGAAGCCCCTGGGTTCAACACCCAGTGCAAACGAGGAAGGCTTCAAGGAACTCCCACAGGATTTTTCTAGAACTTGGTTTGGCTCGGTATAGTGTGGTGTGGTGTGGTTTGTTTTGTTTTGAGACAGGGTCTCACTATGTAGAATAAGCTGGCCTTGAACTCATTATGTACCCTAGGCCGGCTTCAAACTTGAAGTGATCCTCCTGCCTCAGCTTCCCAAGTGCTGGGATTACAGGCTTACACCACCATACCTGGCTAAAGCCTAGGTTTGATCACTTGTTTGCTTTGTTTTGTTTTTTGTTTTGAGACAGGGTCTATGTAGTTCAGGCTGCCCTTGAACTTACTATGTAGCCCAGTTTGTCTTCAAATTCATGGCAATCCTCCTGCCTCTGCCTCCCAAGTGCTAGGATTAGAGGTATATACAACCATGCCAGGTCTTGATTACATTATTAAATAATCTCAAAATGTATTCATTTTCTGTGAGAATCCCCTTGAATGGTAAAAATATAAAATACTGTTAAAAAATTTTATTACTCTCAGTTATGGACTGAATGCACTCCCCATAATTTATAGATTGAGTCCCTAGCCCTTAAAGTGATGGCACTGGGAGATAGGTATCTGCAGGTAATTAGAGTGGGATGTGGTCATGACACCAGAGACCTGATGGTGGGATTAGTACCCCACCTTTAAAGTTAGACATCAGAAGCAGGGTGTGGTGGCTTGAATCTGTATCCCAGCACTAGGGAGGCTGGGACAGGACTGAGTTGAAGCCAGCCTGGGCTACAGAGCAAGACTCTCAAAAAAAAAAAAGAGAAAAAAATGAAGACAACATTAGAGAGGTAGCGCTCTCACTGTCACATCCCCTTCCACAGGAAGGCTCAAGCACAGCAGCCTACAAGGAACGTCAAAGGAAATGTATCTGCTAACACCTTGATCTGGGATTCGCCACTCTCTGGGAAGGTGAGAAATACACTGGCAGGCTACCGTGTTTTATTATTATAGCCTAAGCTGAGACACGCTCCTTCCAGAACAACACATTAACGCAATGTCAGCTGGGCATGGTGCACATCTGTGATCCAGCACTCTAGAAGACTGAGGCAGGAGGATGGCCATGTTCTAGCCCCACCTAGGCAACTCAGCAATTTAATGAGATCATGTCTTAAAATACAAAAAATAAATAAAAAGGAAATGTAGCCCAGTGCAGGCCCTGAGGTGAATCCCCTCTACTGCAAAAATAAAAAGGCAGAGAAAGTACATAGCATGAGCTACATCTTGTTACCTTTGATACTTCGTCACCCCTGATGCAGCATCTTTTCTGACTAAAAAGACCCAAATGATTTAGGGATGCCCTTTTATGTGTTTACTTCCCCCAACAAAGTTACTGATAAATTGACTGATGCTGGGATAACAAACAAATGAGAAGAGAAACAAATGATATCAAAATGTCACCTTCAGTAAATGTAACCACAAGCACTAAGAACTTTGCTTGTATTCTAGCTATTTCCCTTTGCCTGTATGGTGAACTCCTACTCGTTATTTAAGAGTTACATCTCCTACAAGGGTCTGTTCCCTCCAGCCAATTCCTCTTCTAGCTCTGTTCATTTTATACAATATCTCGTTATCTTAGGGCTGTGCAAGTATTTGTTGGGCAAGGTGGCCTACAAGACCTCAGCCAACATTAGATAAAGAATACTGATAGTGTCTACTGTTTACCACATCATGAGTAACAATTCTGCTCATTAATCACTCGCCTCATTAAAACCCACATTTCACTTCTCACTGCTATGGTTTCCAGCAAAGCAGAGACAAACTCAACAGCATAAAGGTCACCAAGATACAACATGCACAGCCATAACTGTGCTCTAAGGCAGAAACAAAGCCTTAAAGTGTACAGAAGAAGGGTGGACATGATAACTGACTTTTATGTATACTGTATAAAAATGTACCCCAGATAACAGCGTGATGGTTGCAGATCATTAACACTAATTCAAATATAAAAGTCAGCATTTAAAGGGAGTGTATCAGCTGGGTGTGGTGGCCCATGCCTGTAATCCCAGCATGCCGGGGGCTGAGGCAGGAGGATCACCATGAGTTGAGGCCAGCCTGGGTTACATAATGAGTTCAAGGTCAGCCTGACCTACATAGAGACACCGTCTCCCCCCCCCAAAAGGAGGGTATCAGGCTGGCATGGTGGTGGATGCCTGTGATCCTAGTATTCAGAAGGCTGAGGCAGGAGGATCACTGCGAGTTCAACACCAGCTTGGACTACCCCACGGTTCAAGGCCAGCCTGAACTACATAGACACTGTCTCAACAAAACAAAACAAGTGAATGAATGGATGGATGGAACCAGAACAACTAATTTCCATCTTTGACCTTTTCAATCTGGTACATGATTTCAGGGATACTGATTGTGCTTACTTTATCAACTGCTTGGTAAATATAACACACCAAAAACTTCAATAGGTGGTACTTTATGCCTATTCTACAAAAAAAATACAATGTATCAATAGGTGGTACTTTATGCCTATTCTACAAAAAAAATACAATGTATTCAAAGAAAACCTCTACTGTGTTCTCATACCAGACAAAAAGAAATATATAGAAAGCAAAAATTTGTACTTTATAAGTGATTCGAAGGCAGGTACAATGGTGCACACCTGTGATACTTGCACTGTGAGAGGGTAAAGCGGGAGGAATGGCAACGTCCAGCCCGGGCTAGGCAACTTAGACCCTATCTCAAAACGAAGAAAAAAAGAAAAATGAGCTCAGGATATAGCTCAGTGTGAAGGCCCTGGGTTCAATCCCCAGTACCACCACCAAAACAAACCAACAAACAAGTAAACAAACAAACAAAAAAAAAAAGAGGGAGGGAAGGGGAGGAAAATTAATTCTTACAGAACTCCTCCTTGGTACCTGTTTTTCGTTTCATGGAGGTTGGTTTGGTTTTTGGTTTTTGGTTTTTTTGGGTGCCAGAAATGAAACTCAGGACCTTGTGCTTGCCAGGCAGGCACTATGCCACTGAGCTGTATCCCCGGGTCCACTTCTCTCTTTTTACATTACTGGGGATTGAACACAAGACCCTGCTCATGCTAGGCAAGTGCATTACTACTAAGCTACGCCCCCAGCTCTTACTCTGTTACTTCTTTAATGTTGCAAACAATAAATTACAACTCTAAATTGGAGGGTGCTAGATGCTGCTGCCTAAGAAGATGGATCACGAAGGCAAACAAGTGTACAGAAGCATTCAAAGATCTTTTTTGTTTTTGCGGTACTGGGGATTGAACCCAGGTCCTTCACCGTGAACATCTCCAGCACTTTTTATTGTTTGAGACGAGGTCTCGCTACGTCACTCAACTGCCCAGGTTGTGCTTGAATGTCTGATCCTCCTCGGCTTGGCCTTCCAGAATGCGGGGATTACAGATGTGTATTACCATCCTGGGCTTGTTTTTTGAGACAGTATTTTCCTAAGTTGACCAGGCTAGCCTCAAACTTGCAATCCTCCCATCTCTGTCTCTCCCTCAGCAGTTGCAACTACAGGTGTGTGCCACTGCGCCCAGCCAAAGTTCCCCCTTTTTTTTGTACACTGAAATCTTTGGATGAAAGCAAACACCCATTAAATGGAATTTTAGAATAGTAAACAGCTATCTATGATCTTATCAGGAAGAAAAAGTATTTTTAAAATACAATTATCTGGCCGGGCATGGTGGTGCACGCCTGTAATCCCAGCACTTCGGCTGAGGCAGGAGGATCATTGCAAGTTCAAGACCAACCTGGGCTACAAAGCGATCTCAAGGCCAGCCTGAACTGCAGTGAGACCCCATCTCAAAAGATAAAAAATAAAATAGAATTATCTAACTTGTTTTATTATGTAATTTTATAGCAAGTTGGTAGTAAAACAACAGACTAATTTAATTTTTGTGGATGTACTGGGGATTAAACTCAGGGCCTCTGGGCAGCCCTGCCGTCCTCTGTGGGCATCCCCGCCGGGGGTTGACAGGCGACGCCACAGAGGGCGAATAGAATCCACTCACATCCACCCCCACCCTATGCAGTACGAAGGCGGGGAGGAGACGGGAGGTCCGCAATGGGTGTGCGTACTTTTCCACCCCAAACACGACAGCTTGTATAGTACGGTCTGAGGCAGCTATGTCTCCTCCCAAGGTGAGAGTTCATAAGTACGAGGTAGAGCAACGGAGATGAGGGAGGAGAGAATTTGAATTTTCAAGCGAGCCACCATGGGTATAATAGAGTAATAATTGGGAAAGTAACATTAGGTAAATTAGCATTCAGAGATAATTCCCTTCTATGCTCTATATAATTTTGTAGTTCCTTAATCGTCTATGTGTCCACAAAAATAAGGATAGCTTTATGGATTACAGCATCCAGTGCTAAAGCCATG
>PVLD010018187.1:0-39721 GCA_004027595.1 Dinomys branickii | reverse complement strand
GGCTGCGCCGGCTCGGGAGACGGGAGGGATCGAGGCGTCCGTGCTCTCAGGGCACTAGGGCCCAGCAAATCCTTCTCTCCGCTTCCGGCGGTGTTTGTGGCCCCCCACGCGGCTCGCCCGACACGCGGGAAACGTGGGATTGCCGGGCGTCTCCGCCGCTAGCAAGCCAATCTCTGTCGGGAGTCGCCGGGGGGGCTGCACCGGCTCGGGAGGCGGGAGGGCCCGAGGCGGCTGCGCTCCCACTGCGCTTGGACCGATCCCAGCTTCTTCCCCGCGGGGATCGTCCCTGGCTCCCAGCGTCTGGGACTTTCCCTCGTCTCGCCCTGGCAGCCTGGTGCGCCCTACCACATCTCCCCCGGCATCTCAGAGAAATACGCCCAGTTTAAACTTCCCAGCCGAGGTCCCGGCATTCACGCTCGCCAAGTCTGTCTCGAGCTGGTGGTGTTTATTAAGGAGGTTCGCTCCCTTGCTGCTCACCTGGTCGCCATCTTCCCCGGATCTAGAAGATTGTGTTTATGTGGGAGTGAGAAAAGGTGCAGCCCCAGAGGATAACACACGAAAATAAAATACATGATTGTATATTCTCCACCAATCCTGCTACATTTGTAAACTACAGTGGGAGAGTAAAGGTACAAATTAGCCTGTATGCGCCAACGAGAATGATTTTCTATGAAAAATTGTGGGCATTACAATATCCCTCCACACAGGAATGAATGAGCCATGCATGCATTTCCAGTGCCCACTCTTTCTCCGTGGTGTGGAGGCAACACACCCTACCATGCAGCAAAGGAGTCATCCTTGGGCAGAAAATAAGGGACACAATCTGACAGGATAGGTGGGCACAATGATGGTAATTAAGGTAGTACTTGAAAATCAAACAACAAAATTGTATGACACTTTGGAGCAAAATGCAATGATAAATAATAATACGGCCAATGGTTTGTAAAGATGAAATTGTTTAAATTGCAAATTTTATACAATGCATATTGTTCCAATTAAAACTAATTAGAAATGAAGCAGTGATTAATGAAGTGTGTCTGATACTGAACATGTCTGTGGAAGGTAGTGCATATGCGTACAACTGCGCCATATGCAGGCCCAGGTACTGAGATGCAGGGCCCAGCACAGGACACAGCATTAATGCCAGTTACAGCCAACATGGAACAACAAACATGAGAGGACCTAGGACCCATCACAGGCCTCTTGTGAAAACAATGCCATTTGAAGGCTACATGGCATTTTCTCCATGCCAGCCTCATTGCTACCTGAAATTTGTGTTTCAGCTGGGTTGGAACCATATAGAGCAGAGAACAAAACACCACACTCCCAAGCTCAGGGAGCCTCATCTTTGGTGTAAAGACAGTGACCATCTGGACATTTGATCAGTATCTTGCACAGATGATCACGAGCCCAGTCCTAGCCCCAGAAAATCTTAAGAGACTCAACGTTTTGCTAATACCAAAATAAAAAGGAAAGAACACAATAAGGAGATTTTTTAAAGTTCAACAGTAGTAGAAGCTAGTTCCGGTAGTGAGCCACATTAGCCCAGGTCCCCAGATGGATCAGCGTGCCTTGAAGGAAGGGCATCATGGGACCAAACAAGAAAACAGAGCTAAAACCATGACTGTGAGCCTGTCTCTGTCCTAAATTTAGGAAGAGAACAGTTTCATCCACCGAGGTGAACAAAGAATACTGCCAAATATCATTTCTTTTTCATTTTCACCTGATAATTCCCAGTTATAGTGAGGAATATGAGTTTGTGTGAGTGTCAGGAACTTCCAAGAAAAATACCTACTACTCAGGGGCAAGGATATTGAAACTCAGCTGAAAGAGAGTCAACTATTCATGCTTCTTGCAGTGCACTGCCAGGATCAGCATTCCCTGTTCTCTAATTGACTCTGGAAAAAAATAAAAAGCTTCCATGGACCTACTTGTGTAACACAACAATGAAATACTTGTAAACATTAAGCAACTAGGCAAAATTGCTCAAAAACAAATTGAAAGAAAAACAGTGGCTGGGGATTCAGCTCAGTGGTACAGCGCCTGCCTGGTAAGCAAGAGGTTATGAGTTCAAAACCCAGTTCTGGAAAAAAAAAATTTTCTGGAAGAAATGCCTGGTTACGAAGGAAAAACTTTACCAACTGAGACCATGGTTGGGGCATGACCACACTATACTATCAACTGCAACTTTCTACAAAGACATGGTCCAAGTTGTATACCTTGAATATTCAGATGGAGCTGTGACAGACCATGGTCAACACCACATAGATCAATGCTTGACCCAGCCCCCTTGCACACTCTCAGTGTCAGATACTTTCCTTGCTGTGCTGTGCAGTAACCATAAGGATTCTCCATAGGCAGGATTTTTAAGACACTAAAATACTTCCGGACACATGCATTTCTAGTCACTTTCTCCTCTAATCACAGGCTTGAATGGAGATCCTCTGGCCTTTTGGTTATATTCAGATTCACAGACAATTGTGAAAAATACTTCCTCACAAAATTGCTTCTGTAAGTAAACATGATCCTGCCTGGCACGGAAGTGGTTTGGGGGTGGATCACCTGCCTGCAGTACAGGAGTCCTGTGTTCATCACAGCCATCAAAAACAAAAGCAAAACAACACCAACAGTACTCACATTCTTTGAGAGCACTACAAGCCATGTCTTACTCATGAAAAAATTCAGAGATTGGCAGTGAGAGTGGAATAGAGTATTGGAATATGCACCACAGATATCTGTGCTCTATTCCTGTAGGCCTACAACCTTGTCATCCAAAATATACATCAGAAACATCTGTAAAATACTTGTCTCTCCTGGCTTCAACATGTGTGCGCAATAAGCACATGTTCTCAGGCCAAAGCACAGCACAGATCAGTCCTGACACTTCCCACTCTATTCTTACCATTCTGTTTGCTACACTTACCCTGTTTCAAACCTCCAAGTCTCAGGCTGTATGTGTTTACTAAATCAAAATCTAAAAGAGCATTTGATGATTGAGTAGGCATGTTTGTCCTCAGGAAACTATAGCAAATGTGTGTTTCCAAATAAATATAATGAAGAGACTGAGAAGTGTACTACTGAGGTGGATGCAAGCCAAGTGCCCATCCGCAGGTGAGTGGATAAACTTAATGTAGTCTGTATGGACAGCGCAGGGTTAAAGTCTTTGCCGCAGAAGGACATTCAAACACATACTGCAATGTGGAAAAGCATTGAGGACGGCACGCTAAATTTACTAAAGTCGTCTTTAACAGCTCAGCTGCTTTATGGAGCAGGACTCTGAGACTCATGAAACATTGCTGTGGTGCATAGAAGACAATGGTTGTCAAGATCTGGAGAATCTAGAAGTCGATAATGAAGAAATCCCGCCGAGCTTTAGTTTTGCAAGCTAAGAGTAATATGAACATGATTTGGGGAATGTTGTGCCACAGTACGAATGTACTAAATGCTCTTGATCAGGACTAAATCCTGGACTGGACACCAGAACTGCCCACCACATCCAGAGTGAACGTGCTTACAGAATGTGGAGTCTGCATGACATCATATCTAAATACTGACTCCTATGGGTGGGATGTGGACGCATCGCTAGTGGTGTTGGCCATTTGGGTTTCTGTGCCTGTTTTATAGGGGCAGATGTTTAACTTTAGGCTCTGCGCAATTTCACTGTGAATTTAGACTGCTCTGAAAATAGAGTTCCTTACAAAACACCAAGAATGAGGTTTTGAATGGAGGATTATCTGTTCTTTAGTAATAGTCAAGTTTTGTCCTGGCTGCTACTAAATTGGCACTTACAAGTTACAGCACCGAATTCCATTTCCATCGCAGAAACAATGGATACAGGGCCCAAGGGTCCATGCTGTGTTCATTGGGTATTTTTTTTTCCATTGAAATATTTACATTCTGAAAAGAAATCAACATAGCTTCCTCATTTGAATCCCAACATCATAAATTGAATCAGTTCTTTGTGGACATTCAGGCCTGACCCTGACTGGAAATGACAGACTACTTAGAATAGATTGACTACTGTTGGACAGTGTTTATCTGTCTGGCCACAAGGGGAACGTAGGCCCTTGACCTGCATTAAACTGCTAAATTTACTAAAATAAATTGACATCCTCCTACATTTCACTTCAAGAAATTTCTGGAATAACAAAGCTTCTGCTCTTTAATCTGCTTTTGGAAGTAGTTTGTCTTAATAGAGTATGGCTGCAGTTTGAAAAACTGTCCAGGCAATTCTCAGCCAGAGAGAAATTTAAATTACTTGGTTTTATTCAGCCCACCCTAGAGACATCGATTTAGCCTTATTCTTATCTTTCCTCATTCAACTCCTTTAGTGAATCCATGGTATTCACCTGACAGCAGAGCCTAATACTAGGCAAGAGCAACATAATCAACGTTGGAAATGATGCTTAGGGCAGGGATACAGCACAGTGGTTCAGCACTTTCCTTGGCCAGTGCAAGGTCTTGGTGTGATTCTCAACATAAAAAGAAATGTTAAAACATTTTTAAAAAGAAAATGAAGACATACCAGTGGAAGGAGCATCTCCTTCACCTTGGCCCAGAGGCATGGTGAAGCAGTTGGCTTTGCATACAGCCACATACGTGGCAAGGGCCAGGAGGCCACCCAGGAGAGCTTTTGCATGAAAAGAAAGTGAGAATACAGTGAGTGGACTCAGAGTGTCATCCTGAAGTGCTGCCCACACACAAGGATCCTTGCTGGGATCTCACATGTTGTGGGGATGGAGATCCTTCCCTCTGCTTCATCATCAAGAGAACCTGACCAGCACTGCTACTGAGTGAATGACTGAGAGGCCCTATGTATGTGAGTAATTCCCCAACTAAAATCAGAAAGTTCAGTAGAGGTTTTCAAGCCACTTAAAATGCTAAACACAGAATTAAAGAATAAAGAGTTGGAGACTGAGACTGAATGAATCTGACGTGAATAGAAAGACACATTCCTGCAATGTCAGTCACTTTCTGTGTTGCTGACACTCAACAGTCCATACATGCAACTTGAACGAAGAGAGAGAGGTTTCTACTACTCACCGTTTGTAGATGTTTCAGTCCTTGCATGTTTGTCAGAATAGCAGTAGAGCCTGATGCTGAGGAATCCTGTGGAGCGTAAGGTGGTCCAGAAACAGATCTCCATGGAGGATGGAGCAGAAAGGAAGACATAATCTCAGTATTGCCAGGTCATGCCCACAGTGCCACCCATGTTTGATCAGACACCACGTCCTCAGTGTGAGTCTGCAACAATGCCATCATAATGCAACCAATTTCCAGTTGATCCGACTTTGACTGATAAAGTTCAGGGGAATCTCAATAAACGCTGATCTGCCTCTTGCCATCTAAAAGCCTCATGGCCATGTCTCTATGCTAATTGCATTTACTTCAGCTAACAATTTTAGCTTTGCTTATATTGCCCTCTTGGAGTTCAGATGATCAGTATCAAGAAGAGTGAAAAATCAGGGAGGGGGAATTAGGGGAGGAGGCACAGATGGGAGAGGAGGGAAGGTGATTAAAAGAAGGAAAAAGGCTGTGCCATCTGCATATATCTACTTCCCTATGTGAATGTAAACTGCATCTGTTGCAAACATCTACCAAAAAAAGTTAAACTTATAAGTTGTAATGGAAACTCTTAGCTTAATGCACCTGACAAGATATAACGCTACTGTTGCTGATATACACAGTATGGTGCATACACTATCATTCTATCAGTGAGGAATAGGCAAATGGAAAAGAATTAGAAAAAAGGCAGCAGCAACCCAGCAGGGCAAGCATTAAATTCCATGCCCCAGATGATAATCCTAGCACTCTGGAGGTTGGCTGAGGTAGGAGGGTCACTTTGAGTTCGAGGCCACCCTGTGCTACAAATTGAGTTCAAATCCATCCTGAACAGAACACTGTAACCCTGTCTCAAATGGAGAAAACAAGTTCTATACTTGTTTGCTCGTGATTCTAAATGAAAAGGTGTCTAAGAGCCCACAACTATACTTGTGCCACTAGGCCATCTTTAGGCTTCCTGGAAGACTTTCCAAGGAGACTAATTACCCACCAGCATTTATCAAAGTTTCCAACGAAGTTATAGTCCATGAACCAAAATGAGGTCCTACTTTAAAACAGCAAATTCTCAAAATTCTCAGAATATAAATACTGAAGAAAGGCCTGCGAGGCTCATACATGCTGAAGGAGATACCACAGAAGCTGAGACACTGGGTTTCTTTCATTGACCTGATGCCACTAAAAGTCTGCTCAGTGGTGTGACTGCCATGATGCAGACAAGGATTATAAGAGGTGCAGCGCTGGGCTCGTGGCAAATTGGAGATAGATAATTTCAGGATGTAAAATTATGACACATTTGCACATTTGGTCTTACTTTCTACATTCTGTATAACTAAATTTACTAAACTAACTGCGTTAGGAATCCAAAAGATGTTCGCTAAATTTATCACCAGCAGGTGTTGGAATTTTGCTGGCCCTCTCATTTCACTTTCTCCTTTTCATGTGTGTCGCCCTAAAACACTGTTTAAACTTTTAATCTTCCCTTTAGATCCAGGATATTTGAGAGTCTTGTTGTACTGCCATTTACTGGGTTTTTTTGTTTGTTTGTTTGTTTGTTTGTTAATCAGTTTAGAAACAAGACTTTACATGCATCTGGCATGATATAGCAAATTATCTCAGGGAATCGGCTCCCCAAATCTTCTGACATCAAAATTATCTGTGCAGCTTTTTAGGTCTCTTCGCATCATTCTCATTTCACACTAATGGATTCAGAGTGCCATTGTCTTTCAGCAGTGACCAGGTTACTCTGCAGGCAGATTTGTTTGAGGTTCCCTATCCTGGAGAGAGAGAGGACATTTACAAAACTACTGAGAAATACCAAGAGTTACTGACAGAAATCACTAATTAGCTTTAGAGAATATAAAAATTGGTAAACGCATTATGATTTTTCCAGCACCTGAGGAGTTCGTTAGATATTTGCACATTATATTCCAAGTAATACCCTGAAGATGCAGAACTAGCTTGCTTTGGTTTTAAGTGGGATGCAGACTCCAGACATACCAGAGTCTTATCAAAGAAAGGAATATACACTTTTGCTTCTCTGTTTTTGTCTTCCTCCATGAAACCACCTGTCTGGCAGCATTGGGTGGGAGCTCTTCTACTGAGATTCATCCTCACTGCAATTTCCTTCCATTGAGGCAGGAAGGACTGGCAGGCAGCTCTTCTCAGGAGCAGTCACACCCAACTTTATACAGCACGGGGCTTTAGGCAACACCATGGGTATTATCAGAAGGTGGAGTATGAATAAGAAACCATGGTTCCAGATAATTCATAAGAAACTTACCTTTCAGAACTCCACCCCAGTTCTATACCTACCCCTGTCCCCTAATATGGGTTATCGTTGACCTCAGTGAGGAGAGGTATAAAAGAACACTCCTTCCCCTAGTGTTCTTACTTGATTTCTGGATGGCAGCCATTTTTTTCTGGATGATGATGGAATCGAAATACAGTTTCGTGATGTATTTGTCTGTTGACCAGATGTAGTTCTCATTTTCTTGTACTTATTAGCGAAGTTCCAACATCTTCGAATGTTGGCTAGGTTAAATAGCAGTTGGGCTTAAGTTTATATCATGCTTCATGCATAGTACTACGTGGCTTTCAGTTTTGATATTGTATGACAAGCATACATGGTATACAGAACGTTACATGACGCTTAATATAACCTAAGCCAATGAGGGACTCACAAGCAGAGGCTTCTCAAATCCATCCTCTTTCTCAGTTTATCCATTCAACTACAAGAAACTTCAATTGATCTGTAATTGTGGTTTAAACCTTTTAGTTTCCTAAAAGCTCTTCAACTAAAAGATCTGGGCTCCACCCTGTTCTCCTTCTAGATTATTGTGAAGTCTTTAGCACAGGAGGCAGATTGCCAGGAAGATAGTGAATGTGGGAGATTTTTCTTAAATAACATAATGGGATTAGATTCATTGTCTCTACCTCCTCCTCTCCCTTCCCTCCCCCTCTCGCCTCTGCTCCTCTATTGTTCACTTTTTAAACTTGGATGTTTTGATGCGGCATGGATTTCCCCTATTCACTACTGTCCCTCAGGAATTTAGGATGCTACACAGGCCAAGAATAAGATCTTGCATTAAATTTATTAATCCACCATTTGTCAAAGGAATGGGAATCTGACCCTTCTTACAGCTTATAGTGGCGCTGCTTCAGTCTCAAACATCAAGGCAGAAATCATAGTTGCCTACATGAGGACCAATTTCGTAAAGTCTGAGTTGAACATGGTGAATCTATAAATTAATTCTGAGATAAGGGAAAATGGCACTGGAGAGAAAATTTTCTCTTGCTGACAACAGTTGCTGCTACCTGCTGTGCCATGCACACAGGTGGGATGAGAGGAAGCATGAGGAGATAGCCTCTTTTCTCACCTCTGTGTTTCACCCCTTCCAGGCAACACCATCACTAAATCACATAATTCAGTGTTATTTCCTCCTGGGGTCCAGGTGTGCTGTTGTATGAGATGGACATCACGTCTCATGCCAGGCTCTAGGCATTTACTGCTCTTTCAAATTATATTGATGCAATTTTTCTATCCCTTCCCACTTGCCCCTTTAAGAACAACATCAACAAAGATTCAGAAAGAAATAGATTTCCTGTTGCGGTTTGTGTTATCATGAAAGAAATGAAATTTTAATGAAGTTCCATACTTCACATTTAAATCATCCTATATTGAAAGATAAAGTGACCAGGTTAAACTTTATATTTCAGTAAGCTACAGAAGCTCTTACTTTTCCTTATTTTTCTGCTCAGTAAAGAGCTGACATTTGCAAACATTTGGACCTGAGATGGGTTCATCCCACTCGTGTAAGGTGATGGGCTCATTAGTTAATTACTTTGCTTTCTGATGTTTCTGTCCCTGAGATGTCTGCAGATTCTACAGGACACGACTGCATCTGGCAAAGCTGTGGAGAGAGGTGCACATGAAAAACAAGCAATGCACCTTTACCTGTCTTCCTGCCGCTTAACTGCCATTGGTCAGGATGGAGCCCACATGAGAGCTAATTCTAGTAGTAATGCTGTGCTGCAGCACAGAAGAAATGCCTGGAGAAACAAACCACAGGGATAAATCTCCTGCTCAAACAAGGCTGTGTCTACCTTTAATAGATATGTGCAACGGGCTCTCAGAATGTAGGGGTGGCAGAAGAATTCTTCATTCTTCATTCATCTATGGCAATGTGGGGAGATTTTTCACCACAGAAATGCCAGGGGCTATCACAATTTTGGCTGAAATGCAGACGATTATCCATGTGGCCTGCAGAAAAGTATAAGTTTGTGAGTAGGGAAAAGGAGACCATGAGCAGAGTGAACGTTTACCTCATTACACTGATTTTCATTTACTTACACAGTGACAAAATTCAAGTTGAAATTCACCAGTGCATATGAAAAGCCCTGCTCTTTCTAAGAGAAACATTCTGTATTTTCTCATGTACTCCATTTCCACTCTTCTTCTTTCATAGAAGCTCAATACCCAACACTGTACATTTCCTTCTGAAGAATCTTGGACACTAAGGAAATGCAATCAATTTCCATAAGTACTGACATGATAAAGGAACATGTTCCATTCAGTGAGACTAATGATCCCTTGATATCAGTGTTGTGCAATAATAATGTAGGAGCCAATGTTTTTAAATCCTTCATGAATAGAGTTGTAAAACTACTGAATAAAATATCAGCAAGTACAATAAGTCAATATATGTAAAAAACTGCACAATTGCAAAGTGAAGCACAGTTTTTAATTTTGGACAAACTGTACTTCTCTATCCAGTGCACTCACACTCTCCAGTTCCTGAGATTCGTGGTCAGGACTAATGTCCTTAACAATAGTGCTTCAGCAGAGAGCTTTCTCTTACCTTCTGTCTTTTTCACTTTACCTGAAATCACAAAGAAGAAATTCTGAGTATGTAGTGAGAATTAGCCACCAACATGCCAAGGAAAGTGATCCTGGAGGGAACCTATGGTGCAAGCACATAGATCTTAGACATGCAATATCCCACCAGATGGGAGACGTATTTCTATTGTTTCAGCCATTCATTCTGTGGAAGGTTCTTATAAAACTTAATCTCTGTCACACAATAGGAAAGAAAGAATCTCAATCTGTATAGCTTTATTTGTAAATATATAATATATAAATATTATATATTTACTTGTAAATATATAATATATTAAATAAAATATATTAATAAATACGAAAACCAGTCATGGCTTGGCTGGGATTTGAGTGTGTAGACACAAAGACATCATGTGTTGGTATTTCATCTTGTGAGGTATTCCTGTGTTTAAATTTCAAGCTAATTCGAGGTGTTTCAAGATGATGACCATGGAAGGAGACTAGGTTAAGATAAGGTCATTGCCTGGAGTCTCTGAGAAGGATTCCAGATGGCTTTCTTTAAAAAATGACGGAGAACAAATGACAAAACCATAGCTTCATTCCTTGCTTCTTGTTTCATGAAAACATGCTTCACCTCAGGAGTGTCAACAAGAAACTACTCTGCAAGTGTGTGCCACTGGACTTTAGCACAACAAGCTCAACCTTTGTATATTAGCCTAGCAAGATCCAAAGCTCTGGTTATGTCATTATTGTAATGCAAATCAGGCTTCATGACCATTAATATATGCTACACAATCATTCTTTTTATTTCTCAAAATAGAACACTATTTGTAAGTTATGTTTTTAAAATCTGTTTATACTGAATAAAAGGAAAATTTAAGAGAGGAATATTAGTCACTTATGAAGGACCCAAGTCTAGTTTAGTTTTAGTACCATCTCATTCCTTATTGATTATTATTACATGAACTTTGTACTTAGCTCCTGAGTTGAAAGATCCTCTGTCCACCACAAGGTGAAGTAATGAAGAAAGTATAAAAATACATAAAGAGCACAGTGACCTTCTAAATGTATACTTGTGATGAAGCCATTGTAGCACACTTTGAAATGTACTTTGTCTTATATTTTGTGAGTCTTTTTCATCGATTGCCTCACAGGACCACTAGTCCAATGCACTTGTTCCTCAATGGATGTCCAGTTTGTAGGAAGCCACGCTTCCAGAAGAATGTTTGCTTGCTGAAGAAATGAGCTGATGAAAAAGAATCCTTTTTGAATGTCAGTGTAACCAAATGTTTTCATTTGTGGTTCAGGCGGAACTTGCATTTGCATAGTATACTCAGGGAGTTTCTAGTCAGCATAACAAATTTACATAGCGAATGTAGATGTGTTATGCTTACTGAGTCATATATCTAAATAGTGGCTTGGCTGCTGTTTTTGACTGCTGTGGATATAGACTTGGACAGAATATAAAATTTATTGAAGCATGGAATTTAACAGCAGCATGAACCAATTTAAAGGGAATAGTTTAAGTTCACCAGATATGTGTGGATTCCAGCACTGGATTGAGCATGTAATGACTCCCTTTGCAAACCTTCTCTTTCATTTGTTAAAATCAATTCAGTACTGGCTTTTCCAAGGCATTGGGGAAAAGGATAAAACAAGATAGCTGGAACTCCAAGTGGTTTTGCTATATAAATAGAGGATGTGTTTCTTTTCATGCTGTCTCTGTATCCAAGGTCTTTTCATCAGTATCCAAAGGAAGTATCTGGCAGGGAGAACTGGGCAGTAGCTTGTGTACATCAACAGGTGGAAGAATTTGAATGCCTACTGTCTTTAGCAGGAGTATGGGCATAGATGAACACACACGTAAACCAGTATGTGTACCTCTGCATACGCATGTGTAGAAAAAGGTAGCAATTGAAAGTGATGTAGGGTTTCACAAAAGTTAAGATATGAAAGACAGAGTTTTAACTCTGGAAAGAGACCCTGTGGGACAAAGGCAGCTTTGTTCCAGCTGGTGCAGAGCATAAATAGCAGCAGGGGTTAAATTTATGCAGAGCTTCATTCTTATCACTCCACAGCTCTGTTTTATTTCCGTAGGACAAGCATACATTTTATGTAGAATTATAACTGGCCATGAAAGGTACATATACAATGAAGAACCGAAATGCATTTGTCTTTCTCCCAAAGGGGCGACGTTCTGAAATATCATGCTCTCTCTCATTTTATGCATTCTATTATAAGAAACTCCAGTTGATCTCTACTTGTGATTTGAACCTTACAGTTCTTTGAGAACTCTTGGAAAAATGTCATGGGCTCCAGCACTTGGCAGTTCTTGGATCAAGTTGAAATACCCAGCAGGAGAGGCCAAGTGGAAGGAGCGCGGTGCCTCTAAAATACGTTCTTACAAGTTGTACTGGGGTTGTCATCTTTCTCTCTTGTTCTCTTTCCAGACTTCACGGGGCAAGGATTTCCTCACTCAGAGCTCTTTCTCAGGAGGGTGCACTGCAGCATAGGCACAAAATAACGGGGTTTGTGAATCATGGACTGAATCTTTAGAAAGAGGTACCAAAAAACACTTGCGTTAAGTTCATTACCTTGCGTCTTCCCAACGGGATACAGACCTGAACAACATGCTGAGTGCTTATGTCATTGCCTTCAGTCTCACAGAAGAATGAAGAAAGCACGGTCACCTGCGTGAAGAGCAGGGTGGTATATTCTGAGATAAATTTGGTGAAATAGAAAATAAGTCTCGGAGAAAGAAAATAGTCCAGAAAAGGAAGATTTCTCTGGATGAGATCGCCTCCTGTGCATTTTACCTCTGTGTCAGGCAAAGGTTGTATGAGATAAAGTATGGGGAAATGGCCCCATTTCTCACCTTTCCACTCAACTCCTTTCAGGAAATGCTGTCATTGAATCATGTGATTTTCAAAATTACTTCCTTCCCCTTAGGCCGGGTGTCGGACATGTGAGGTGCACAGCACATCTCTTCGCAGTTTCTCAACATTTATTGCTCTTTCCACTCATTCTGATGTCATCTTTTTATGTCTTCCACGTTCTATATGAAGATAACAAAATAGAGAGTGTGTCTAGTTTTCTTAAATAAATTGAAAAGAATGAAAATATAAGGAAGATTGATATTTCATATTCAAATTTTCCTGTATTCAAAAACTAGATTAAAGGTCATATGCAAGCATATATGGTTGCTCATTTTTCCCTCATTTACTGCCTGGTAACGACATGATATTTCCAAGGGTTCCTAATAGGTTTTTCCCTTCCTACCCCGTCTTCTGCTTCCTGGTGTTCCTGGATGAGGGTACTGTGTTTCCTGCTGGAATAAAGACAGTACGTTCTGAGCTTTCTGTTTGGATGCACACTGTACAATGGATGTAGAAGATAGAGGCTTTGGAGGCCTGAGTTCCTTTAGTTGTTACCCTGAACACAGGCGCAGAACACCTCCTTTGACAGAGACAACAGGAAGGTGCCAGAGGCCGAGGCAAAGAAAGAATAAGGAAGAAAAATAGAGCGACCCGTTTCAGTGGGCTGCTGCGCAGAAACAGAGTGCTGTGTCGTTTCTCTGCCTGGATGGAGGGAGTGAGACCAGTGGACCCGTAGCTAAAGAGGGGTCAGTGGGAAAGGAAAAAAGCTCTGTTCATATAATTTCAGGCCCACATTGAAGGAAAGAATGGAAATCCTACATCACAGCCACATGACCCCATACAGAGTTCTGCGGTTTTCAGAACACACAGCAACACTAATGTGGCCTGGGTTTCCAGCAAGTTTTAGAAGAACCCATTTGGGATCTGGAGCATGAAGATTTCCGTGTTGCTGCTTTGCAGTGTGTTGCCTGATGTCCCTACAGTCTTTGAAAATAACTTAGAGATGAGACGGGGAAGTAAAAGGTGGATGTGGTGATTTATTCATTTACAAATCCCCAGTGGACTATACTCACTATGTTTGACAAACATGTACAAGTAAAAATAAATTTTAAAACATTATAAACGATCCCCTTCATCAGGAAGAAATTTTCCTATACACAGTATATACTCTTTCTTAGTGTGGTCCTCTAATACTTGTATACCACCTTTCCCTCCTCTGCAAATGTTCTGTTTCCATTCTCTCTCTTTTTAAGTCATTTCACTTTTTCTGTTTCCCTCTCTACTCTCTCTTGTTGTGCTTTTCATTTACACTAGCTGATCTTAGTACCAAATCTATCCTTCAGTCAGCTCTTTAATTACATCATTCTTCTCCCGAAAAAGATTTTATTATTCAAAAGTGTGTGCTGATCTATTTCTCTTTGGTTGGGTTTGTTGCACTGCACCTTCCACGTCATTTGTTTTCTTGTATTCAAGAATGTGATGATGAGTTGGGAAAGATGGAAACCCCATTGAGGTTTTACCTCTGTTTCAGAGATGGCAAGATATAATGACATCTCCACGTGCTTTTTAGTTGCTTCAACTTCTTCTTAAAAAATCTCTACACAATTTCCCAATTTTATATGTGTTCATTGCTTCATGAGGGTTATTCTTCAAGCTCTTTCTGTATCCTGCTTATTAAGCTTCCGTCATAAGCATGGCTGTTAATTCTCTACATTCTCAGAATGGTTAGCAAATATTTTCTTCCCATCAAGTGGGCTGCCTCTTCATTTTCTGAACTCATTTTTCTTGCAGAAATTTTTACATGGATGTGATCTGTTGCAGTCATAGTAAAAGGGCCCTGACAACTGCCCCAGGGGACCTCCAGACTCTATTGAGAACCTTGAAGTGTGGAGTCCCAGAGGTGTTCCCTGATGTTAGAGAAGAATGACTTGGACCCCAAACAAAAATGTTTGTCAGGGTCCCAGTAGCCATTCGGGTAATCCTCCGAGCATAAAGCATAAGGCTATGAGAGTGAAGCCAATGGTGCAAAGGAGACTTTGAGGTGAGAAGTGGGAGGTGGGCACACAGGTAGAGGAAACTGCAGGCAGTGAGCTAATACAGCCCTATAGGGAGTGAATGTTCACATGGGGTGGAATTGTGCACATGCTTTGGAAAACACATGGCACGACAATAATCCAGTTTGGGGCAGATACAGGATGTTCGGCTAGCTTGGTGTATATTTTTTGAATTGGTCTAATTTTTATTTGTAACTGTCATGCATTAATTGCAAAGTTTTATGTGTTTTAATGTGACTTTGCATTAATTGTGCATAAGGTGTGATGATCAGGTGAAAAGTGTTCTATTACGCTTCAATTCTGACATAATTTGTTAATGTAGAACATATTGGGATGAAATATTTAATCACTTATTATCCTACTCAGTTCTCACACTGTGATGACTGTGATGGAGAACATTGGAAATCATTAGTCCCATCAACCAACCTCAAATGCTGTTAAGAATGGAGCTGAATTTATTGATAAATAGAAAGACAGTGGTCAGGATGTGCAGAAATTGGGACATTTACCTGAGTGTAATTTGTGCAGGGTCTCCAAGCTAGGGTTGAATACTCAGCAGGTAGATTGTGCTGATGAATCCACAGGAGTGTGTACTCAATACCACTGCATTTTTTCAAAGTGGTAAAACAATGCAGTCTGTTTTCACTACATGAGATAATTGTTTTTTTATGGTTAAGAAAATAACTGGGCAATGAGGTTCTAACCTGTTACCCAAATCAAACGTGTATTTGTGTGGGCAGTTTTTCACTTGTACTTTTATCAGGCTCTCCCATGACACTCATATTATTTCCAAGGCTGCCTTTCCCACCTGGAAACAATGTGTGGATTTACTATTGAAGTGTTGTCCCCATGAGATAGAGAGTTCTTCCTGATCCTTGTCATGGCCCGGGGAGTTTATCACTGTAATCCCACTGAAACCATATGGGAATTCTAGTGAGGTAATTCCTAGATCTACCATTTGCAGTTCAACCCATGGTGAGAATAAAGACAGTAAAACACACTTGTAATTATGAGGAGTCAAGGGAGTCCTAAATCCAACCAAGATGTTGGCTATCTGGAACAAAGGCCTTCACCCAGGTCCAAACCCAAGTTTTATTAATTTGTGAAGAAAAGAGTGTCTTAAACATGAGTCTCTGTGAGAATGACAGGAAAGAGGTGCTGTGGAAATGCTGTGAGCTGGGATAGGCAGAAAGCCAGAAATCACCAATGCAGTACACAGAGAGAAGGGTATGCAGAAAGAGGAATCTGCATAACACAGGTGAGATAATATCTAATAATATTGTATAATAATCTAATATATAATAATATATAATAAAATATCTAATAATCTAATATCTAAGCTGTGCTTCAGCTCTAATGTGTAATCTTTCAAGCCTCAGGAAGTCTTAGCCACCATCTGGAGCCTCCATCCCAGCTGACAAGAACACAGATCCGTAGAAACACTGTCTACACTCTTCCAAGAGTATTGCCTATGACGGGCATGGTGGTGCACACCTGAAATCCCAGCACTTGGGATCACTGTGCGTTTGAGACCAGCCTGAGGTATAGTGTGAGTTCAAGGCCAGCCTGAACTGCATAGTGAGACCCTGCCTCAAGCACACACACACACACACACACACACACACACACACATATACACAAATACTACTGCCTCAAGCACACACACACACACACACACACAAATACTACTGCCTCCCCTCTTCCAAGACTGTTATTAGCATCTTGACTGGACTGATACGCATTTTTGAAAGCCAATTGAAGGGATAAGGAAGAGTCTTAGCCAGCTCTGTGCATATCAATCCTTGGAAATAGGGTCAGGTTCAGCCAAAGTGGAGACAACTCCTCCTCCTTCAAGGAGAGTCATCCAGGTGGTCCTCCACAAATAGAAATTAATTTTCTCCATTTTTCCAGAGGGCGTACAATCACCAACAATTTTTATAACATTCCAATGGTCAGGAGCATGCACAAAATTTTGATCCTCTAATCCAGCTTTTACCCACAGAGTGGAAAGATGAGCTTTGCACAGACAAAAATCATGAGTTCATACAGTAGGAGTAAGAAGTACTGAGAGCATGTGAGGAGAAGGAAGGTGAGGAGGAACCATTTCAGAAGGGAATACTCATGGACAAAACCCCACTAGAGTTTTAAGATTCACTCAGTCATTTTTTCAACAACAGGGAGATAGGACTGTCATTCATCCTTAATGATCTCACCCCAATCCCACCTCAACTAGGATACAAAGTATGAAATGAAAGTTTCTGAAGCAAAACCAAAAAAGCACAACCTTATTACCCACAATAACCCTAAAACGGTGTCACCTGCCTATCAGGTTAAAGGATGCACATAGCAAATTCAAGCAAAGAAGGATGGTGTGGGGTAAAAACTTTATATCAGTTTCTCACTGCTTGCTCGATTGGTAGCTGTGAGATAACAAAGCAATTGCAATCACTGGAACACCAGGGATCAAATTCCCTCTGGTTGCTTTTGGATCCTAGGAGCTAAATGCACGTGTTCCCTGTTTGAAGTGACACTATGAGTCTGCACAGAACAGCCACAAAGATTTCTGTACCCAGATTGGGCCTCAAAGCCAGAGCCCTGATCTTGGTTTTTCTAATGACTGCAAGATTGCATCTGAGAATTTTTCTCATCTATTTGTTTAAATTGCAATGTATTGGTACCCTTTAGGTGTGCATAATGATCACATTTGTTATACAGAGTTTGCATGTGTACATGACATTTCTTGGTTCCCCTTTTTATCCCATTCACATCTCCCCTTTCAATCCCCTTCCCCTCCTGTTCATAAAGCTCTGTTTTCATTTTATCTTTTTTGATATTTTTCCCTTCCTACATTTCTTCTCCCCACTCCATAGTTCCCCTCTCCTTTTGAACAGTTTCTTCCTATTTCACGATACTTATTGTGCATTTTGGTTCCTATTAACATTTCAGAGTCTAACACCAGAGAGATAATGTAATATTTAGAGATGTGTGTCTGTTTTATGTCACTTATGAATATGATTGTGGTCTCAAGGTCCATCCATGTAGCTATGCATGTCTAAAGTTTATCCTTCTTTATGGTGGAGTAATACATCATTATATTTTTAAAAACCACATCTTCCTTATCCATTCATCAGTAGGAAGCATTTGTGTTGCTTTCAACATTTAGCTTTTAACAACTGTGTCACTATAAATTATATATATATATATATATATATATATATATATATAATGATGTTTCAATTCTTCCAGAAAGATGGAACATACCCAGAAGAGGAATAACTGGTCCAAATAGGACCTCTAATCCCAGTGTTTTTGGAAATCTCCACACTGATTTCCACAGCATTTGCCCCAGCCTACACCCCCATCAACAATGCAAAATTGTCCCCTTTTCACTACAGCCCTGCCAGCATTTGTTATTAGCTGTTTTCTTGATAACAGCCATTATTTCTTGAGTGAGGTGGACTCTCAGCATTGCTTTGATTTGCATTTGTTGAATGACCTTTCATATTGAGCCTCTTTTCATATATTTATTTGATACTACTCTTTCTTCTGAAAACTGTCTATTCAACTAAGATGCCCATTGTTGCAGCGGATCTTTGAAACTGGATGGCCTGATTTTTTTCTCAGTTCTTTATATGTTCTAGATATTAGCCCTTTGTCTGAAGAAGACCTGACAAAACGTTTTCCAGCTCTGCGGGCTGGTTTGTCTTTTCACTTTGTTGGTGATTTCTGTTGCTGTGCAGCAGCTTTTCAATAAGAAGAAATTCCAGCTGTTGATTGTGTTCGTTCCTATGCAGGTTAGGATTTGTTCATAGTCTTTTCATTCTGCTATATCTTCCAGAGGTCCTACCTATTCTATCTCCCCATATATGTAGTTTTTCTCTTTTAATATTAAGATCTTTTATCCTTTTTCTATAAAGTTAATTTGAATTTTATCACACAAATTAGATGTCATTGCAAATATGTTAAAACTTAGAATAGTTAGTATTCACGTGCGAATGAGCAATGACGCAGCCCCAGAGGACAACACAACAGTGCTGCTCCAAATGTGAATCTATATTTGTATATGGTGCACCAGTTCCACTGAAGCTTAGGCAAGAGTGTAAAGGTGCAAATGAGACTGTATGCTCTGAGCTGCATTATTTTCTATGAAAAAAGTCCAGGCAAAATCAAGCTGCTACCCCCAGGACGGAGTGAGGCAGGGGGAGGGCCCAGTGCCTGTGCCTTTCACTGTGGTGTTGTGGAGAGAAACCCTGACATGCAGCAAAGTGGGAGCACCTTTGGCAGTTTCGAAGGGAAGGGATCTGGCAGGACAGAGGAAACCATATGATCTTAATTGAAGAAGTATTTGAAAATCCAAGGACAAAATACTCTAAGAATTTGAGGCATGGTTGTTGTCTTGGTTACTTTTTTCTCATTGCTGAGACAAAATACCCAACACCCAAAATGAAGGAAGGAAAGGTTTATTTAGCTTACAGTTTGTGGAGGTTTCAGTCCATACTTGGCTGGTTCTGAGGCAGAGTGGCACACATGGCAGAGGGCAAACTGTTCAGGGCAGCAGAGCACAGCAAAAACCACAAGCAAAAAAAGGGACGAATGGCTGCCAGCAGCCTCTTTTTCTCCCCTACATTGTAAACAGCCTACCCCCACCCAGGGGGCATGTACCTCTCACATAACCTCCATGCTCTCCACTTCCACAGGCTCAGGATGTATACAAAGTAAGCACCCTGGCTTTCTGCTGAATCACTCAGCCAAACCTCTGGACTCCCCAAGTTGACACAATGTATCAACCATAACAGTTGTGATGAGTAAACAGTAATATGATCAAGGAATTGTGAGTTGAAAGTATTTAAATTAAAAGTTTTATGTAGTATATTGTTCCAAATAAAATCAATTAAACATGCAAAATTGGTTATTGAAGCATGTTTGACACTTTACATGTGTTTGCAAGGTAATGACCACATGTAATCTGCCAACTGTGTGCAGGCCCAAGGTGCTGAAACATAGCACCCAGCACTGGACACAGCATTCAATCCCCTGTACCTCCTAAAGGAGAGCAGACATCTGACAGACATCCGGGGAGAATCATGACATCATAAGAAAATGTCCCGGTTAGAAGATTAGATAATCTTCCTTTCATAATTTGCTCACTGTGGTCTGGCAGGTGGACTGCAGTGGGGGTGGTCTCTCAAAGCATAGAGGACAGGACACCTCTCCCTCATGCCTGGGGAGCCTTGGTCTGGGCCTTTAAATAGTGACCACCTGGACATAGGATCAGTATCTAACAGAGGTCACCATGCGTCCAGTCATTGCCTCAGAAAATCTAAAAATTATCAGTATGTGACTGTAATCAAAATAAAATGAAAATATCCTGTGACAACCAAAGAATGAGATTACAATAGTTCCAGTGAAGGAGAAGCTGGTTCTGACAGAAACAATTTAGCGCATCGCCCAGTGCATTTCTGGAAGGGCAAAGTGGCACCTGACAAGAAAACACCTCTGAAAACCTGACCTTGGGCCTGTCTATCTCCTAGAAAGGGCCACATATGAAGAAGGACTTTTTTGCAGGCCCAGATGTGGTTGTGACAGAACCACACTGCGCAGCCAAGTACAACTTGTGATAAGCAAACAACCAGAGTTTGTAACCCTCAGACTTGAGATTTAGCTGTTCCAGGCCACGGTCATCCACTGCAGTGAAAGAGGGTGCTGCTCTCCACTCTCACCATCTGGACAGCACGTACTTTTCATCCCAGGCTGTGCAGTCCGCATCATTCTCTCAGTGACGTTGGTCAGACCTTTCCAGACACTTGGAGCCATTAGGACTTGTGAAATGCTGTTTAAGACAGTGTCTGCTACTCTTTTCATGGACTTGACATGAGATGCTCTGAGGATATTTCCTTTGTATTTTAAAGAGAAAAATGTAAAAATAACAATAACACAGAGCCTCAAAATAGGCTAGTAGGACAAATTAATTAATACATTATATATTTCTTTCAACCTAGTGGTTACTCAGAGTAGACAATATAGGCATTGCATATCGTACAAGTAATATTAACACAGACCTTTCTGAGGCTATTTTTTCCATTCAGATTCAAAGACAAGTTTGGAAAGTACTACTTCACAACCTTGGCTCTGGTGAATTTCACTGTGAATTTTAACTGCTGTACAAAATAAAGTGTATTATAAAACACCAAGAAGGTGATTTTGAATGAAGGAGGGTCTGTTCTTTAGTAAGAGTCAGGCCTTCTCCTGGCCATGGCTCACATGGTACTTATGTATCACAGTACTGAATTCAGTTTTTCATTGCAAGTATGATTTATACAGCACTCAACATGTCATCTTGATTTCACTGGTATATTATTCCACATAAAATATGCATTTTTCAAAAAAATCACTATAGAATCAAGGATTTTATTCTTTGACAATTGCTACACCTTATAAATGAACGATGATCAAGACAAAACCACTGATGATAAATCCTAATTTTTAATGTGACAGGTTGTGACTGCAGCCTAGTGAGTGAAAGCATCAGAATTGATACAGGAAGATGGGTGGGGGCACCTGCAGACATGAAGGCATATGAGGGTTTCAGCTTGGTATACATGTAAGACAGAACTCAACTCTGTCTCAGCGAGAATTTGTTATAAAGCTTTTGATGTTTCCTACAAGCCTGAGGGTATCAGAATCTCTGTTATCAGAGCTGCAGTTCTAGAGTTTCATCATTTTCATGTGTGTAGCCTCAGCTGCTGAAGACAGCTGTGTTTCAGAGGCCTCCTGTTGCCTGATATTGGGCTTTGTGCTGCGATTCTGTATTGGGGTTTGTCGATCACTGGGGTTACTTTATATTTCCATTGTGATTTGGAATAGGTTTGACAGATGACCACCTCTTCACGGAGCATCCTGAGTTGTGGTTGGTTAATGACGGTGTGCAGTCTGCTACTCTGAATGGTAGGTTCAGCTCTTAGCACTATTTTGAGAGGAGTTTAACTGCCAATAACACCAACACTTTGAAGTTACCAGTGATTGTCTCATGTTTTAGAAATGGGTGGAAATTTTCTCTAGTATATATTTCAGTGAAATCACAGAGACCAACATGGTGCAATAGGCTGGAGCACAGAGCACAGGCAGTTATGGGAAGGAAAGTGAAAGAGAGCAGGGAAGGGGTGTGCAGGGAAAAGTCAGGGAAGAGAAGAAACAGGGTTTTATGCACTTGTTGATCAAACAATCAAACAAATTTTAAATACATTTAAGGAGCAACTGTGTGTACAGAAATGTACATCAAATGATTTCAAGGTGTTTTGGAGTGAAGTCAGAAAAACAATACTCATCTCTACTCACATATACATATGTCAAAAGACCAACATTTGTCACAAGAAAAAACCCAAAGTGCCAATTTGGAAGCAAGAAGGTAAACATAATAGAAAAGTGAGAGAAAGTGATAAATGTAGCAGTTTGCTGATTGGACTGTGTAGCCTTTGGGTTTTTGTGGTCACTGTGTTTGCCTGCCATGCTCAGGAGGCTGTAGTGTTCTCTGGGTCAACGGTGGGAAATATACTCTGTTCTCTCCCATGAGCCACAGACTGTGTTCATGAAGAAGGATTCACCCTGACCTTTCTTCTCCATCTCTGGATCTCAGGGCTTTCCTAGTGCAGCCTGCCCAGAGTCACGGCAATGGCTTCCAGGGTCGGGCCGTAATTTGTTTCGAAGAACATGTGATGTTTCTTTCCATGGCGAGTGCTCACAGGTTCCAGGAGTCCCAGCACTCTGAGTGTCTCCCATGTACTTGTTTCCTGCTGCCCAGTGGTGAAGGGAAGACTGTGTGGTCTGTTTCTCGCCACCTGTAGTCTGGACTCTGGCCCTGAATGTGGGCTGTGGGACCCTCGGCTGGGTGCTGGGGAAAGTCAAGGCTCAGTAGATAAAACTTGTGTCATCTCACTCTCCTCCTGGTGGTCTCTACTGCTACAATTTTGTGAACACTCCACATTTTGTACTAGATGCAGCACCCGACGTGTGATAAATGGAGAGACTCTCCCCATGTACCATCTTTGTCCTTGAATTTGCCTTGATTGTAGCACAATCTGCTATGTGAATAACATTACACTATCAAAAGTGGCTTCTTTCACAAAGTAGGTAGTGTTTACTTTTAATGTTCAGATGTAGATATTCGTATTTCAAGATAATGTTCTACACTAGCACTAAGCAGTACTGAGAGCTTTTGAGGAGAAGGAAGGGGAGAAGAAACCGTTCACAAGGGGCTATCCTAGTATCCAAACCCCCAAGGTTAGGAGACTCAATCATGTTTTTGAGAACATGATTGAGGATTTGATTCATCTTTAACTACCTCACTGCAGTCACACCTCAAATAGGACAGAAGTGTGAAATGAAACTTCCTGAATGGAGTCCAAAACAACACATCTTATTCCCTAGAAGGAATGTGGAGTGCAGGGGCCTTGCTGTCAGCTTAGGACCCACACAGCAGATTTGAACATCAAAGAATGGTGTAGTGAACCCCTGTGTCGATTTCTCAATGGTTGCTTGATTGATAGCTGTGAGGTACCCAAAGCCACCCAAAGCACTTACTCCCAGGCAGATGACTTCTCTGTTCACTGTTGGATCCCAGGTGTGAAACCCCTCTGTCACAGACAATTCAAGGAAGCTCTAGGTCTAAAACAAAGAACTCTAAAGAAACTCTATGTAGTTTCTGTTTCAAGGCTCCCCTTTGTGAGTCTGTGCACAGCAATAAACACAGAAATTCCTGTGCCCAGTCTGAGCCACAAAAGGAAACATCTAATCTAGGTTTGTTTAATGCTTGTAGGATTATCTATGAGAACTTTCTTGAGATTGCCCTCCATGATGTGCCTTGAGTTGAGACATATACAGAAAGATACAGGGGAAGGCAGACAGCCCTATCTGACAAAATGCTAGTGCTTAAATAGTAAAACCACAAACTTTAGAAAGACCTAATGTCATCTCAAAGATCGCCTTATTTCTACCTGGTCTACAAGGAAATATGATACGACCAAGGCACCCAAGGACAGAGGAAACTTTCCAGAGTTAGCATTCTTCCCTGGGATGGGATACATTATGACCAGTGGCACTTCAGGAAGCACCGATCAACCTTCATTCATATCATTTGTGTCTGCCTGCCTTGCATTGTGCATTATATCTGTATACATAGTTCATAATAGTGAAGAACAGTGTTTTCAAGGGTTTCCTGAAGAAAGATTTTTATTGGTGGTTAGGGTATGCACAATCACAGATTTTCATCATCAACTGAGGATGAGGCATTTCTTTGATAACTTGGATCCTTTAGGATATCAAGTATCCGGTCATAGACAACGCAGTTCACCCATGGTCTCCTGCGGTCAGTAACAACAAAGGTGCAGGTAGCTGCATCAAACATAACTCGGCAGTGTAATTTGTCATAGTACACAGGCATTTCAACTCTGTTTGGGAGAAAGACCAACACAGGTTAGAAAGAAAGAATCGCAAAGATCCCACTCTATGGTCCACAAAGCAGCTCACCCTTCTGCTGGTTTCTGCAACCCTTCCTAACCTGTGGTACATATTGGCAGGGGGCCTCAGATGGGTCCTCACATGATGTGATTTGTCTGTACCATTCAGACACGTACAACAGCCCTCACATAGGTGTGAGACTCCTCATGCCTGCCCAGAAGCCAAGGAAAACTGTGAAAAGGCCAGTGCAATTTGGCTGCACGGTACCTATGAAATCCTGGCTCCTTATGCCCACTTCTTTCCACTCTCTCTTGTCTTAAAGCAAAGAGCCCTAAAATGCAGCAAAGGAGAAGGCTAGGACAGAAAATAAGGGACACGATCTGACAGAACAGATGACACTGTGATCTTAATTAAGGAAGTACTTGAAAATCATAAATGAAATTGTGTGACAAGTTGGAGCAAAATGGAATGATTAAACAAGGATATGGTCAGTGGTTTCTAAAGTTGAAAATGTTTAAATTTGCAAATTCTATAGAATACATACTGTTCCAGTTAAAACTAATTATAAATGAAGCAGTGATTGTTGAAGCGTAGCTGATATCCAACATGTCTTTGGAAGGTAATAGACATGCATACACCTGCCACTTTTGTGCAGGCCCAAGTTACTGAGACACAGAGCCCAGCACTGATGCAGAATTCATTCCAATTAGACCCAGCCCAGGATGGCAGACACATGAGAGGCACTCAGGACACATCACAGGTTCTTGTGAAAAACAACCTAATCTGAAGGCTACATGATGATTTCTCCACAGCAGCCTCTCTGCTATCTGAAAGCTGCACTTCAGTGGGGCTAGAATCGTGCAAAGCAGAGGACAAGACACCACTGTCCAAAACCCAGGCAGCCTCACCCTGGGTCTACAGGCAATGAACATGTGGACATCCGATCAGTGTCATGCAGAGGTGGCCACAGGCCCAAATATTGCCCCAGAAAATCTAAAAAGGGTCAGAATTTTCTAATATCAAAATTAAAAGGAAGGAGCACAATAAAGAGATTTTGTAAAGTGCAAGAGCAGCAGAAGCTGGTTCTGGCAGTGAGTCACTTAGCCCGGGTCCCCAGATGGATCAGCATGCCTTGAAGGAAGGGCATCATGTCACCAAACAAGAAAACAGACCTAGAAACCTGACTGTGAGCCTGTCCCTGTCTTAGTCCTGGGCACAATGACCAGGGGCAGAGACACTGTTTAATCCACCGAAGTGAATGAAGAATGCCACAAAATAGCATCTCTTAATCACTTCCACCTGATAATTCCCAGTTATAGCAAGGAATAGGAGCTTGTTTGAGTGTGAGAAACCTGCAAGATAAATAGCTACGACACAGGGGCAAGAGGATTTGGACTCAGCTGAAGGAGATTCCATTGTTCATGCTTCTTGCAGTGCACTGTCAAGAAAAGCTCTCATTCTTCTCTAATTGACTATGGAATAAAATAAAAAGGCCCCACGGACCTGCTTGTCTAATGCAACACAGCAGTGCTTGTGAACATTTAGCAACTCAGCGGAAATGCTCGCTTAAGAAGGAAAATTTTTTTGCCACCTGAGATCATTGCTGGTACCTGCATGGTCACACTGCACAATGAGCTGCAACTTTCTGTGAAGACATGGTCCAAGTTCTAAACCCTGAAAATTAAGGTGGAGCCATTATGGGCCGTGGTTACTGCTGCACTGAGGGGTGGTTGATGCAGGCCCCTCACACAGTGTTAGTGTCAGATACTTTCCTTGCTGTGCTGTGCACCAACCACAAGGAATCTCCATGGTCAGAAATTCCAAGACACTAAAGTACTGCCGGACATGTGCATTTCTAGTCACTTGCGCCTCTACTCACAGATTTCCCTGGAGATCCCCTGGGCCTCTTGGTTACATTCAGATTGACAGACAATTTTGAGAAATACTACTTCACAAAGTTGCTTCTGTAAGTAAACATGATCCTGTTGGGCAAGGAAGTGGTGTGGGGTCGATCACCTACCTACAGTGTATGAGTCCTGTGTTCATCACAGCCATCAAAACCAAAACCAAAACAAAACAAAGAGTACTGCCATTCTTCCAAAGCACTACAGGCCATGTCTTACACACACACACACACACACACACACACACACACACACAAAAGAGATTGGCAGTGAGAGTGGGTTGGTATATTGGAATGTGGGTAAGAGATATCTATGCTCTATTCCTATAGGTCTACATCTTTGGCATCCAAAGTAACTCATCAGAAACATCTGCCAAATACCCATCTCTCCTGATTTCAACATGTACATATAATAATCACATGTTTACAGGCCAAAGCACACCACACATCACTTCTGACACTTCCCATACTATCCCTATCATTCTGTTTGTTACGTTTATGCTATTTCAAATCACCAAGTTTCAGGCTACATGTGTTTACCAGTTCAAAATCTAAAATAGCCTTTGATGATTAAGTAGGCATATTTGTCCTCAGGAAACTATGACAAATGTGTATTTCTGAATAAATATAATGAAGAGATCAACAAATATAATACTTAGGTGGGGGCTGGGGATATATCTCAGTGGCATAAGCACCTGCTTGGCTAGTGCAAGATCCTGAGTTCCATCCCCAGTACCACAAAAAATAAAATAAACAATACTTAGGTGGGTGCCAGCCAATTGCCCATCCATAGGTGAGTGGATAACCTTAATGTAGTCTGTGCAGACAGTGCAGGGTTAAAATCTTTGCAGCAAAAGGACATTCAAACACATATTGCAGCAGAGACAAATGTTGAGGACAGCACCCCGAATTCACTAAAGTCATCTTTAACAACTCAGGTGCTTCATGGAGCAGGACTCTGAGTCTCACAAAACATTGCTGTGGTGCATAAAAGACAATAGTTGTGAAGATCTGGTGAACCTAGAAGTGGGCAGTAAAGGAAGGAAGCCTGCTGAACTTTAGTTTTGCCAGTTGAGGATATTATAGAGATGACTTTTTGGGATGTTGCACCACAGTACAAATGTACTAAATGCTCTTGATCAGGACTACATTTAGGACTGAACACCAGAACCCTCCACCACATCCAGAGTAGTGTGCATGTAGACTGAAGTCTGCATGACGTCATGCCTTATGGGAGAAACGTGGAAACACTGCTGTTGGCATTAACCATCTGGCTTTCTGTGCCTATTGCTAAAGGGTAGATGTTTAAATTGAGGTTCTGCTCAATTCCACTGTGAATTTAAACTGTTCTGAAAATAAAGTTCATTTCAAAACACCAAGAATGCAATTTTGAATAGAGAATTATCTGTTCTTTAGTAATAGTCAAGTTTTGTCCTGGCTGCTACTAAATTGGCACTTACGAGTTGCAGCACTGAATTCTATTTTCATCACAGGAACAATTGATACAGGGCCCAAGGGTCCATGTTGAGTTCATTGGGTATTTTATTCCATAGAAAAAGGTACATTCTGGAAAGAAATGAACACATCTTCATCATTTGAATGCCAACATTATAAACTGAAACACTTCTTTGTGGACATTCAGGCCTGGCCCTGACTGGAAATTATAGACTATTTAGAACCTGTGTATGACAGTGCTAATCTATTGGCCGACAAGTGAAATACAAGCCTTTGAATTTCATTAAACTACTAAATTTTCTAAAGCAAATTGAAATCCTTCCACATTTTACTTCAACAAATTTCCAGAATAACAAATGTTCTGCTTTTTAACCTGCTTTTGGTGGGATTTGTCTTAATAGAGTATGCCTACACTTTGAAAAATTCTCCAGGCAATTCTCAGCCAGATAGAATTTAAAATTACTTGCTTTTTCACAGATCTCATTGGAGAAAGCCATTTGATTTCATTTCTTATCTTTCCTCATTCAATTGCCTTATTCACTCAGTGATATTCACTTGACTGCAGAGCCTAATACCAGGCAAGAGGAACATAATCAGCATTGAAAATAAAGACTTAGAGTGAGGGATATAGCACAGCTACACATCACTTTGCTTGCAAGTGCAAGGTCCTGAGTTTGATTCCTGCTACTAGAAAAATAAACTAAAAAAAAATCAAAAACAAAAGACAGTGAAGACTTACCAGTAGGAGGAGTGTCTCCACTTTGGCCCACAGGTAGGGTGAAGCAGTTGGCTTTGCATACAGCCACGTAGGTGGCAAGGGCCAGGAGGCCACCCAGGAAAGCTTTCTGCATGAAAAGAAAGTGAGAATACAGAATGAGTGGACTCAGAGTGTCATCCTGAAGTGCTGCCCACACACAAGGGTCTCTGATGGGATCTCCTCTGTTGTGAGGATGGAGATCCTTTCCTCTGGTTCACCACCAAGAGAACCTGACCAGCACTGCTGCTGAATGAATGACTGAGAGGCCATATGTGTGTCGGCAAATGCCCAACTAAAATCAGACAGAAGTTTTCAAACCAATAAAAATACTAAACACAGAATTAAAGAATATAGAGTTGGAAACTGAGACCGAATTAATTTGATATGTGAATAGAAAGACCCATTCCTACAATGTCAGTAACTATCTGTGTTGCTAACACTCAACGACCCATACCTACAACTTGAAGGAAGAGAGATATTACTCACAGTTTGTAGAGAGTTCACTGCCTGCATGGTTGTCAGAATAGCAGTAGAGCCTGACACTGAGGAATCCTGTGGATGGTAAGGTGGCCTAGAAGCAGATCCACAGGGAGGAAGGAGCAGGAAGGGAGATATACCCTTCAGTATGGCCAGGTCACGCCCACAGTATCACCCATTTTTGACCAGACTCCACCTCCTCAGTATGAGTCAGCAATGACACCACCCTAATCCAACCACATCCCAGTTGATCCAACTTTGATAAAGTTTGGGGGAATCTTGATTTATGCTAACCTGTGTGATGCCACCAAAAAGGCCCATGGCCATGTCTCTATGCTAATTATATTTAGTTCAACAAACAATATTAGCTTTGCTTAAATTGTCCTCTTCGATTTCAGATCAATAGTACCAAGACGAGTGAAAAATGGGGGAAGGGGAATTAGAGGAGGAGGCACAGATGTGAGAGGAGGGAAAGTGATTAAAACAAGAAAAATGGCTGTGTTGTCTACATGTATCTACTTCCCTATGGGAATGTAAACTGCACCCGTTGCAAACATCTAATAAAACAAAGTTAAATTTATAAGTTGTAATGGAAACTCTTAGCTCCATGCACCTGAGAAGTAAGACATAGTGTTAATGTTGCTGACATACATAGTACAGTTCCTTCCATTAGGAGTAGATAACAGAGGGGAATCAAACCAAAGGCAGCAGCAAGCCCAATAGGGCAAGCAGTAAATTCTATGTTCAAGCTGATAATCCCAGCCCTGCAGAGGCTGAGGCAGGAAGATCACTTTGAGTTTCAGGTCACCCTGGGACACAGAGTGAGTTCAAGTCCATCCTGAACTGCATAGTGTAACTCTGCCTCAGAAAAAGAAAATAATTCTACAAATCCAGCACTCAGGGCAAAACATTTCCGTAGAGAAGCTCCAAATTCCTTGAGCATTCCCATCCCTAGGGTATTGCTGGCAGTTGATATTCTTAGGGGCTTTGTCTTGGACTGGCTTGGTCAATTCTTGCAGCTTCACTCACACATTACACTTTGCAGGATTCTCCAAATTCACTGATCTCCATTGAGTTCATTGTTATTTAACAACTTTCCTCTTGGAGCTGCATCTACTGTGCACTGAGAAGCACAGTGCCAGGCCTCCAAGTTCTTCTCAAATCTGGGAGAAAACCTCCATGAACACATACCTCTTCCAATCTGAATGCCTGTCATGTAGGCACAGGGTGGATGATGCAAGGCTTGCTGTAGGCCCTTGTACTATTGCACCATGGCTGACCGGAACTGTGGTTGTCAGGATGCTTGAGCACTGTGACTGGAATCCAGGAACCAGTTTTCCAGTCAGGAATTCTTTAGCATGGTGCCCTGGGCTCTGTTAGGAAGCTACATCTTTGAATTTTGCCATAATTCTAGTGTCTTCAAAACTAAGGTCTTTTGGATTCTCCTCATGCTCTCAGGTATCTATTTGTAGTCCCTGATGTAAATGTCTATGCTCCCACTTTTATTATTTGTAAGCAACGAAGCTTTCCTTGGTGTTAAGTATGTAGGCCCCAAGTGTACTTAGTGCTTCTTGTTAGTCAAATGCCCTTTTAGAATCATTCAGCTCTGTTGTTTGCTCATGATTCTAAATAAAGTGCTGTCTACCAGTCCGTAACTATTCTCATGCCACTAGGCCATCATCAGGCTTCCTGGAAATTTCTCCATGGAGACTCACTCACCCACCACCATTTCTCAAAGTCTCCAAGAATGTTACAATCCATGAACCAAAATGAGGTCATATTTTAAAACAGAGGAAATACTCAGAATCCTCAGAATATAAAAACTCAGGAAAGGTCTGGCAGGCTGATATATGTTGAAGGAGATACCATAGAAACCAAGGACACTGAGTTTCCTTCATTGACCTAATGTCCCAGAAAATCTGCTTGGAAGGTGTGACTGCTATGATGCAGACAGGGATTCTCAGACACTGACTGCTGGACTTCTGGCAAATTTGAGGTAGACAAATTCAGGATGCATAATTATGACATATTTGTACACTTTGTCTTATTTTCCGTATTTTTGTATAACAAAATTTATTAAACTCATAACAGTGAGTCAATATACAAAAAAAAATTTCTATAGTTATCAATAGCATGTGTTGGAAGTTTGCTGCCCCTCTAATTTGACTTTTTTTTCTTTTGTAAGTCTTGCTTAAAACCCTCTTTAAATTTTCAATCCCAGCCCCAGATCCAGAACATTTGAGAGTCTTGCTCTGTGCACAGAGAAAGAGGCTACCACCAGCTGTGCTGATCCAGAGGACATAACTTGACTGAATCTGAGAACTGAATGTTCAGTGCAGAAGAGCCAGCCAGAACTGCCAGTCTGAGCCAGTGAAGAAAACAAATATCCCAGCCTGCCCAGGTTTGGGACAGAGGATGAAGATTCAGTTTCCAAGCAGCATCCAAGCTCAGGACAAAGAGAGCAGTTTATCAAAGTTTGAGGTCACCCACATCATTGTATCTGAATGTTTTAGCACTCATGCATTCTTTCTTTCTCTTTCTCTTGGGGAACCAGTGTACTCTCATTAAGAAGTTGTACATCTTCCACGGGTGGGAATTATAATTCTCCAGGTCACTCGGTTTAACATCAAAGGCCCGGGGCCTGAAGACAAATAATGCTGATGGCATTGGTATCTTGTCCTTCATTTGTGGACTGATAAAAACAGCACTGAATAAATAAGTCAATGCTGCCTAAACGTGCAGGTGCCTCTCTGTGGAACTTGGTAAATGCAGTGCTTCAAATTTGCGCCTCAAGGATCTCCAGGCTGAGACTCCGGGTCCTTGTTACATGGCTGTTGGTGCTAGACCCAAAAATCAATTCCCATCCATAGATTTCTTCCTATCATCTCCTAAATTGCTTTTTGTCTCCCATTCTGGATTCCGTATCATTGCATCTAAGGTGGACAGCTACACATGGAAAGGCATTTATAGTGCAATCTAGATGCTGCTGCCTCTTTCCCACCCTCAAGGTAAAGACTCCTGGACATTTTCATTTGTAATATTGTAATATTGCCCCCTGGAAACTTTACTTTTCCTTCATTTCCTTATGTAATTCTTTCCTGAACACCCTATAACTTCCTTTGTTGCTATGCTCCTTCTTAGTATCTTAGTGTGTAAAACAAACATTGAACATCTTTTGTCAAACAGAGGCAGTCAAATCTATAAATATTTGGCTTCAGCTTAAGAAGACACCTTGGAATTTGCCTCATGAACATTCCTTCTACTCTTGAAACTGGGGATTCTTGTGCATGCACTGACTCCCAACTCATATTGGGAAAAGGACATGTGAATTTGGGGTCCTTTTTTGATATATTGTGGTTTGGAACCTAAATGCCATCTAAAGGTCCCAAGTAGCAGACTTGATTCCATATCAAAGGGTTTACTGTAGGATATTGGAAACATACCTGACCTTCAGGGTTTGGACCATAGGAACAGATTAATCACTAAAGTAATTAACAAAATCATGAGTTTCAGGAAAAGAATTTTTCAGAAAAGTAAATTCCTTGTTTTCCTGACAGCCAAGTTGTGAGCAGGTTCGATGGGTGATATGCTTCCTACCAGGTTTTTTAGAGGCCCGAAAAGACCAAGTGTAAAGGGGTGATCGAACCATGGATGCAGATCTTTTCTCCCTGAGGTATTAGGTGTATATACATGGTGTGTAATCAACCCTACCCACTCACTAAAGTGGTGTTACAGATTTCACACAGATTGAAAAGTATTTGCCAGGTCCCCTCTGTAAAACCCATACTGCCATGTTCTGTGACTGACTTGGAGAAACTGTCCCTAAAGTTTAACAGAAATAAAACTGATATTACAAAGAAACCCTGTTCCGACAAGGGACAGTCATGTGCACCCTATTTGTTGTAAAATGGACTCCCTCAGTTTGATATGACATTTGTTTGCATGGACTCCTTTTTTCCCCAGAGAAATTCACTCCAACTGCTCCTCATGAGCACCATGTGACACACTTTGCAAAAGTCCACTACTTCTCCTGAAGATTTAGAAATGATCTTTTATGAGACCCATATCAGGTCCAATCCCAGATGTAATGTCCTACTGATTATCTAAGTCATCATAATATCTCTGTCTCACTACCTACATGACATAGTAATATTTGAAAACTAAATATGAACATTTACTTCCATGTCTTGACTCAGTCAAACGCAGATAAATATTCACTATGTCGAACAGGAAAACAGAGGAGGGACCATGGTAAGTGAAGTCGTAGCAGACGTGTGAGTCGTTCTGACATGATGAGATCACATCAAGAACAATAGAGATTCTGCCAAAAAATATATACACCCTGCAGCAGTTTTCCACACTAACAAGTGTCTGGATGTTAATGGTCACCACTTTTAGCTCCTCTTGAAATTGTAGAGACCAAGGATGACTTGTCATCATCTCATGATATTTCAATATACTCATTATTCAAATATTTGTAAAAATATCTGTTTTCCTCATATGTGCATGTTTGGTGGACTCTATATTCACGTTTGAGCAACAAGATACTGATTACTCCTAAATTTTGCTGCTTGTCAAAGCAAGGGCTTGTACAGCTATATCCAGCTTAGTTTTATTTTCTTCTCCTGCTCTTCTTTCAGATTCCTCTGAATCACATTCTAATGCTTTGGAAGAAATGAAATGACCCAGTGGTCAGTTTTTCATTACAAATTGAAGATACACATACAGTAGACACAACGGCTTTGGAAGAAAAAGGCTTGGGGATTCTACTACTATAAGACACTAAACTGAAAACGGATATAGAAGATCTTGTGCCAGCTAAGGTTGGATAAAATACCAGAGGCAGGAAAAGAGTTAGGAAAGAGACCATAAGAATGAACATTCGTTTTTGGCTTTCATTGGAGAAGTGTATGCTCTCTCCATTTTCCTACACGTGACAGTCGTTAGTTGAGAGGGTTTGTGTAATTGCAACTCAGGTAAGTGCCACAATGTGTAGCAAGGAGAAGTGTCTGAACTCACTGGACCTTTCTGTGAGGTCCAGGCCTGAGAAAATCGAGAAGACAAGCTCGTGCTCCTTCCACAAAGTTCTGCCTCTCCACGGGTCTGAAAGTAGTGGTGTCAGCATACCACGCTCTGAAACCCACTGAAACCACAGGCAGTGGTGACAAAAGAGATCTCCAGCAGACGCGCCCCCAATATTCTCTGCTGACCTCGAAGCAAGGACATAGATGAAATGATCCTTGACCCTAACACAGAGCACCGATTCTATAAACTTGTTGCAGTGAGAATGAAGTTGGGTCATATGGAAGAGCACTGATGGAAGTCACCCTTTGTGAATTGAAGCCCTTCCACCACTCTTCCCCTGCATCTGGGAGCAGGTTTATCCATCCTTGAACAATGCATCATATTCTCACAGTTCTCATCAGTGCTGCCTTGGGTTGAGCACCTACCATACTGAATATCAAGTCTGATTCAGAAAGAAAAGGAATCACAACTTCCTCGGCTTAGTGGGCTATGGTCCGAGTAATACTTTCATGTCACCTCAGGATGTTTCAATATTTCACATGCTGAAGATGTTCTTTGTTTTTGTAGTGGTTACACTATTTTTCATGCTTATCTCAATTTATTCAATCTTTCAAGAGAGTGACTTCTGTTCTATGTCAGTAATATCTCAAAGATAAGTTTTTAAATATACAGAATCCTAAAGGTAAAAATGTGAAATTTTGTGAAATAAATGACATTATGTCTGAATATTTTCTCCACATGAATATGTTACTCTTTGGATCTTGTATGTCTCCTCACCTCATGTGCAGAAGGGTTAATCTGAGTGTAGAGCAATTCACAGATTGATAGCATCATTCAGGGCAATGTTTTCCATGTCAGGCTTATCGATTCCAGATTCGTAACTTTTTGTGGTTCAAAGTATTCTTTTTTAAAGTTATTTCTCTCTTGTTCTCTCCCTCCCCCCCCCCTCTCTCTCTCTCTCTTCCCTTTCCTCTCTCCTACTTGCCTACTGTAAAGTTAGGTTATTTGCTCAAATGTGTGCTCCTTCTATGAAGTTCGACCTCTGCACACATCCAAAGTAATGGTACCAGGATATGAACTGAAACCTCAAGAAATATTCATGAGTGTTTTCCCATAATTTCTTTGTCAGGAATTTTGTCATAATATGGAACTTTGACTCACAAAAATTGGTAGTAAGAAGTAGTGTTATGGAGCTGACTATACTCAATGCTGTTTGGACTTAGCTTTGAAAAGAAATTGCACAAGTTTTGAGAAACAGGTTAAAATTGTTAGCAAACTGTAAACACAGTCTGAGAACAGATCTTGGTGAGAATTCAGAGCACCATAATCTGATAAGAATTTTGCCTGTAAAGATTATGTTAACATTGTCTTAGGTGAGAGGAAGCCCAAGACTTCAAGGATCCAACACACCAGTCCGTACCTCAGAATTCAAATGGGAAAATAACTGGCCAGGTGGAAAACCAGTTTATGCTTTAAAGTCATACTAGAAGGGCTGAGGGAATTTAACATTCCCCGCTCCTGTCTTCATCGTGCAAAACAGGTACCCAAGATATGAGAGTAAATGCGGTAAGAGGCATCTATAGTCAGGCAATCTAGGCAAAATCGTGCCCTGGTTGGTTCTTATCTTAGGAATGTCAAATTCTTATCCTAATCAGTGATTAAAATATTATTCTGGCTGGTGGCCGTTTCAACTTCTGGTAGTGGATTTTCATGAATCCTAGGAGCTTGCAAATGAATGCTACTGGAATGGAGGAGAGAATAACGTAGAGGGAAAAAAATTCAGAAAGAACAAATGGAGATACATCCTTCGGCTTTAGGTGCAAGACAAGTCCTGTGGTGAGACCAGGGCATCAGAAAGAGGATGCTTACAATGGGGGTATTGACACTGTTGATTATGATTTCCCTGAAGACTTAAATATTTCATAGATAGAAATGGAAAGGAAAATATAAAGTGTTTCAAATGTCTTTTTATTTCAATTAATTAAGTGTATGCTACACTTTAGGTACACAAAAGATAACATTCATCATAAGAAGTTTGTACCTCTACATGATACATCATGATTCCTTTTTTGTACCTGCACATGATATACTTTGATTCCCCTTTTCCTCCAGTCCCCTCTCCTGCCCACCAACCCTCTTCCCCTCCTTATCTACAAAGCTTTGCTTCCATTTTATCCTTTTTGTTCATTTTCCCTTCCTTCGTTTCCCCTTCCCCTACCTGATTTCCTCTTATCATTTGACCAATTTCTTCTGATTTTCACAAAATCTTTGGTACATTTTTGTCCTTATTTACACTTTTTATTTCTCACACCAAAGAAACCATGCAGTTGACAATGTGTCTCATTTATTTCACATAAAAGTATGGCCCTAGGTGCCTCCATTTACCTATAAATGTCTCAAGTTTATCCTTTATTGGTGAGTAGTACTCCATTGTATTAAAAAAAGCAGCACATGATCTTTATCCACTCAATTGTTTTGGACGCTGGGGTTATTGCCAAGATTCAGCTGTTACAAATTGTGCTGATATTATCATGGATATGGGTATGTCTCTCTATTGAGATGCTTTTAGTTCTTTCAGAAAGGTAACAAGAAGGGGAATAGGTGGGTGCGATAGAAGTACAAGACCTAGTTTTTTGGAGTCGACTCTGGAGTGTTTCGTACCATGGTTGCACCAGTATATGCGCGCATCAACTGTGGAAAAGGGTTCCTTTTTCCCAGAGATTCTCCAGCATTTATTATTGGTTGATTTCGTGATAATAGCTATTCTTTATAAAGGAGATATAATCTAAACATTATTTCAATGAGAGCCATTCAAACGACCAATGATTTTGAACATCTTTTCATATCTTCATTTGCCATTCCTACTTTTTCATCTTAGATTGTCTATTCATTTTGAAAGAAGATGATGGGAAATCAGCAATGGTTGTTGTACTACTTATTGTTACCTCCAAAGTAGTTTCTCAGATTACCAGATATAGATGTGCAAGATTGAACAAAAAATTAAACAGTAACTGTTCCTTTCATTAAGTTAATAGAAATTAGTAGCATGCTTATCTTAGCTCTTTTGTGTGTGTGTGTTTGTGTGAGTGCATAAATACATATATATATATAATATATATATATATATATATAAACTCCCATCTTTCTTCCTTATTTTCCCTCATCCCAGGTGTTCTTTCCTATTAAACAGTTTCCTTCCCTCTCACAATATCTATTGTACATTTCAGTTTTATTTATGCATTCAGGCTCTTACACTAGGGAGACAATACAATATTTACACATGTGGGTCTGATTTATTTGGCTTATGGATTTGGGCTCTAGTTGCATCCATTTACCTATAAAATCCGGGAGTTTATCCTTCTTTATACCTGAGTAATATTCCATTGTATAAAAATATCACAGTTTTTCTTATTCACTCCTCAGTTGATGGGCATTTGGGTTGTTTCCAAAATTTTGCTAAGAGAAACTCTGCTGCTGTGAACATGGGTGCACATACATCACTGTGGGATGGGAAGGTGATTGGGAAAAAAGAAAAGTAAAGAAATCATGCACAGGTAGAAGTTATCTTTGATAGATGTAAACACTGTGTACAAAGAAAATTAACATTACACAAAAATCAATAAGCACATACTATGAAAGGAAATTGGATGAGCGTGGTGCCAAAGACGTAGTCACATGTGCACGCTGGAAGATGGTGGGAGACATAAACATTTGGCCACTCTTCTCAACATTCCAGCCAAATTCTTATCGCTGCAGTTGTGTTACACACATGGGAAACTTAGATTCTACTGGAGCCTCCGAACTTTTAAGTAGGAGCAAATAATTCACCTGTTGAACCATTTCTTTAAGGCTAAATAAAATAATTACATGATATAAATTCTACTAGGGCCTTCTGACTTTCTGATCTGACTATTAGGTGATCGCTAAGGCTCTGTCAACCTTGGATCTTTGAAAGCACATAAAGCACTTTTGTTCATAGTGCTGCAAAATGTAATTCTAAAGAATTAAGAGCATGGGGCAAGGAGAGTGGTTCAAGATGAAAGAAGGCTACAACAACAACCAAATAAAACGAATACATAATTTATAAGGGGTGGATCACACCTGCAATCTCAGGTTTCAGGAGGTGAGAAAGGAGGATTGCCATTGTGGACCAGCTTGGGCTACTTAGCAGGTTCAAATCTAGCCTCAACTTCAGGGCAAGATACACCTGCTAATCCATAATAATAATAATAATAAAGAAAGAGGAATAAAATACTCAATGGTGAGCTGGAGAGCTGATGAGCAGGCTGAAACCCTACCCCTACAGCAGGTCAGTTCTCTCCCTGAGATGTCAGCAGATTCTACAGGAAACGACTGTGTCTGGCAGAGCTGTGGAGAGAGATGCGAATGAAGGACAAGCAATGCACCTTTAACTGTCTTCCTGCCACTTAACTCCCATTGGTCAGAATGGAATCCATGTGAGATCTAATTCTAGTAAAAACTCTCAGCGGCAGCATGCAAGCGGGCCAAGAAACCCCTGGAGAAACAAAACCACATGCAAAAATCTCCTGCTCAGACAAGGCTGTGTCTGCCTTTAACAGATATATGCAAGGGGCTCTCACAAAGTATTGGTGGCAGTGGCAATGTGGGCAGATTCTTTGGCACAGGAATACCATGGAACATCGAAAACTAGGCTGTAAAAAGAATATTATTCCTGTTCACTGCACATGAGTATAGGGTTGTGAGTGGGATAAAGGAGAGGGGCAGTGTGAACACTGACACCCTTTCATTTTCTCTACACATTCATACAATGCAACTTGAAATAGACCAGTACATATAGAAAGCTCTGCTCTTTCTAAGAAAAATATTTTCTACTTTCTCACAAACTCCATTTCAACTCTGCTTCTTTTACACAAACCCAACACTCACCCACTGTACATTTTTTAAGAATTCTTAACATAGAAGGAAATACAATCTATTTCCATAGTAATGAATAGGATGAAAGAACCTGTTCTAGGGTCCCTTGATACCAGGGTTATGCAGTAATAACAAAGGAGAGAATTTTTTTAAATCCCTCATGATAACAGATGGAAAACTACTGAGAAAAATATTAGAGGAAATATATGAATATGTACCAAAATACTCCACAATTGCAATGTAAAGGACTATTTTTAATTTTGGAAAATCTTTACCTGTCTATCGAGTGAATTGACAACTTGCAATTTCTGAGATAAGTGGTCAGGAATGATGACCTTAGAAATAGGATTAAACCAAAGAACTTTCTCTCAATTTCTTTCTCACTGTCTCATTCTTTTGACCTCTGATTATAGAGCAAAGGGTGTAAATATGTAGTGAGAATTAGCCACAAAAATGCCAAGAAAACATCCTGGATCTTAGACTTCCAACATCAAAAATGGTAGGAAATGAATTTATGTTGCTTCAGCCTCTCATATTGTCAAATTTTGTTATAAAATCGGAGCTGAGTAATGCCATGGGAAAGAAAGAATCTTTTTTTTTTCTTTTTTTAGAAACATAAAAGTACAAAAACATATTGACAAACAGACACCCATTATCATAGAAAATAGTACAATCACAACTAATCTATAGACAAGGTGATATGGTCTCAACAGTAGTTGTTGCTTTAACCATTGATATCTTCGAATTGTAGATGTATGGACCCATATACAGACATGCAAATTTAGTCAGACAGTTGATCCTCTCAACAACAGAAAAAAAAAAAAAAAAGAAAACACAAGAACCAAAAATCCAAAGACAAGAAAGAAAACAGGCATACATCAACAACAGCAACAACATCAACAACAACAACAACAGAAAAAAAAAACA